>CACVKI010138243.1:0-11470 GCA_902732785.1 Trichogramma evanescens | reverse complement strand
TAAAGAAGAATTTCAGTGCATTAAATTAGTTAATATAGCTAAACCAACTAATCTGCCACCTTTTAAACCTTATGGAAGCATTGATTCAAAAGAAATACCAATGCATTTTTTGAATTACAAGTATAATGTTAAAAGTAAGTTTGTGAGTTTCTCATGAAGTTTAACAGTAGCATATGTATTTTTTAAAATTACATTTATTGAATAATTATTTTTAGGATAATTCTTTCATTTTGGAGGTATTGGAGAATGCATCTTGTTTCATACGCTATGAAAAAGGAAAGAAATCAGAGGATACTAGAGCAAGAAGCTCTCAATGTTCATGGAAAGAGACACATAGAAACTCAAGCGATTAAAAATATTCTCTTCAACAGGGATTTGATGATACATGAAGTCCCAAGCGATGGACACTGGTGAGTATTAGAAAGGCATCTTAGTTCAATGAAATAGATTTCACAAGTATTCAAACTCTCATTATTTTTAGCCTGTACAATGATGTTGCACATCAGTTGAAAGCAATAAATCATTCGTCACTGTGGATCTTAGACAAAAAACTGCTGTACATCTGAGAGAAAATTCAGATAACTAAAACAAGTACATGGGGTAGCGATATTGAGATACTTTTATGCTCATTAGTACAAGGAATCAAGAGTATGATTTAATCACACTTATATTTTTATTTTATGGTTGCAGGTCTTATCAAATGTTTTGAAATGTCCTATAGAAGTCATACAAGCTTCTGGAGCTCCTTATTTAGTTGGAAGTGAATTTGAATCTGAAAGAAAACTTACTTTAACTTACCATAGACATGTGTATTATTTAAGAGCCCATTATAATATTAAATAGTAATAAATGTACAATTAAATTAAATATTTATTAAATAATTAAATGTATAATTTAATTAATATGTAATTATAATATTTTATTGTAATGAATGTACAATTAAATTAAATTTTCTAATATTAATAAACAATGTTCATTAAAAATGGAAAAAAAAGTATTTTTTAATCAATAATTTATTGGTCCTCCCCCGTTTTCTATAATCTTAGCAAGCCTACGCGGCATGGGGTTCGTAGCTCTATTAAAGTATCGTTAAATTTTCATTCCTCGCAATCTGAATCCGTTAGATACGGAACGTGGAAGTAGCCTTCCGTTCCGTCTCTCAAATTGTTGTAATTTTTTCAGTAGAAGTGATGGAAAATGTCTCGCACGTCTCTCCCTATTGAACAACGTAATTTTGAAATGCAAATAAAAAATTTTATAATAAAAAAATACTTACATGACACTCGGTTTTCTTAATTTTCTACCAACACATCATCCCTCTCTATGAGGGCCAGCAGCTCGCTGAAAATTGTATAGTCAGATTTTTGTGGACTATAAATCATCTCGAAATACAGTTTAGAAGTTTCCTTGATCGCCCTCACGTCTTCGTCGAAAAAATAGGCGAACTCCGAAGATTTTGGTCGCCGTTTGAGCTCAAACAATATTGACATTATGCTGATATCGGAGACACACTTCACAAAAAAAACCTACTTCAAGATCCCAAACTACCACATATACGATGCCCAACATCCCAGCGGGAGAGCACACGGCGGCAGCGCACTGATAATCAAATCTAGCTTTAAGCACTACGAAGCTGAAAAATACTGCAAGGACTACCTGCAGGCAACCAGCGTAGTTGTCGAAGACACGAAAGGACCAATTACTTTTTCTGCCATCTATTGTCGGCCCGGACATCGTATCGAGCAGCAACAATTTACTGAATTTTTTCGAACCCTTGGACATCGCTTCCTGGCAGGTGGCGACTATAACGCCAAACATCCCTGGTGGGGCTCACGATTGCCAACTCCTACCCCTCGAGGCAGACAACTGTTCGAGGCAATCAATAAAAATAATCTTTTTACTATCTCAAATGGCGAGCCCACCTACTGGCCCACCGACCTAGCCAAGGTCCCAGATCTGATCGATTTTGCAGTCTGTGGAGGACTGAACTCCGGCTGCCTCGAAGCCTCATCTTGCCATGATCTTACATCTGATCACTCCCCCATTATGATTAGCTTCGAGAGCAGAATAAAATCAAGAGAACATACCAGCTACTTAGGTAATAAGAAAACTAACTGGGCAGCATATAAAGATTACATAGATATAAACCTAAACTGTGATAAATCTTATTGCTTATACTAAATGTTTAATCGAATATGTCGTGAACAGTTGCCGAATGTTTACAAAAAAGTTTAAGCGAGGTTAGGTAGGATGTAAATATAGTGGCGGCGGGCAGTCAGCTGACGACCGCGCACGGACTTGAGCAGTTTTTAACCATCTTCAATGACGAAGAACCCTATCAAAATTAAGCAGTTTCTGAACAGTTTGAGCGCCAATATCATGTCGTTTTTAGCAAGGTTTATGGCGAAGTTGGGCATCATGGTATTATTTTATTCTTAGGCAGATTTATATGATAAAAAATACTTCAGAATAAAAAATACGTGGGATTATGCGTCTTTGGCAATGCTATAGATTAAATCATACAAATCGAAGCACCCATGTCAATTTGAGCTACTAATTTCTTACTCGCTACCTCAATCTCGCGAATAAATTTTTCACTCGAACCACACATCTTTTCATTTCCTAATGCGACGACGATCGTGCAGCATGCGTCGTTGACTCCGACTGCGAGTATGACCTCGACGACTGCGTCGTTTACTCCGACTACGAGTGCGCTCACGATGACCGCGTTGACGACTCCGGCTACGAGTACGACGGCGATGAGATCGACGAGACTCCGATCTTCGAGCGTACCGACTCCTTTGACGTTGCCAATCCCTATCTTCATCGCTATAGCTCCGTGAGCCAGTGTAGCTGGAAATTTTACTACTCGCATAGTAGCCTCGACCACGATATCTGGTTCGACTTCGTCCTCTACGCCTTTCTCCAGACACATTTTATTTAATTTGTAAAATATTTTAAATCCGTTACCTAACCTTAGTGTTTAACTAGACACGAAAAAACAGTATGAGGCCAAGAAGGCTCGGAGAGCAAGACACGAGCGACAGGTTTTTGTTTCTCTAAACAATTCGTGTGCAGTTCGATCGAATCAACGATCTACAATATTTAATTACTCAAGCAACGATGAAGTATAATCCATGATTTTTACAAAAAAAAATCGAACTCATGATACAGTTATTAAGAAACCATAACAAAAAATGTTTCATAGCAGTACCCGTCAGTTATTTGCATGACTAAATTCAAATTAGAGTTCCGCAATTAACAACATCATACGTCAATTTGACTTAAAGATATTCATTTCTCAACACGCAGATTCAGGCAGTATATGCATCTCAATATGTTCGTCTGATAATAAATAGCTCAAATTTCCATTCGAACATGTACAGGACTGACTTTTCTAGCAGATCGTTAGGTCGTTATGTGCAGGACCAAGCCAGCTGCTCTCCAGACGCATCCACTAGATCTCAGGCTACGTATTACACTCTCATCTAAGAATGGCATCATCTCAGGAGGAGCTTATTTAAATATGGTAGCTGAGAACTGCCCCCGTGCATTATAGCCTCGCTCCACCTCGAGAAGCTTCGATTTCCCGTGAGACCTGCTGGTGGTGACGGTGATGGTGACTGCTTGGCGAGATTACCGAGAGCTTCATGATCTCGTGACATGATCCACTCGGATCTATTGTTTTTTGTGCTCGATGATGCAGCCACGCGAGTCACGCACTGTAAAGCCAATAAATTACGTTGCTAAGGACGTTTATATTAAAATTTCCCGACAATAGCATCAGGTTGAGCGGGAGCTTTTATAACGCCAGCTAAGACACTGATACAGGTTCATAGTTCAGTTTTTAGCCTAAGGAAGAGAGATGAGTTTTACAGAAAAGAAGAGG
This sequence comes from Trichogramma evanescens, assembly GCA_902732785.1. Lineage (NCBI taxonomy): Eukaryota > Metazoa > Arthropoda > Insecta > Hymenoptera > Trichogrammatidae > Trichogramma > Trichogramma evanescens. The sequence continues at coordinate 7,581 of CACVKI010138243.1, read as the reverse complement.
GAAGGGTAGTGGTAGACTTTAACGTTAATATTAAATATCGATCCATTCGAACAAGCTTCAACGTCAACTTGGTAATCATTGTTGATGACTTCACTTCGAAAAAATTCTTCAAATTGAGACCAGAGACTCGAGTGTGTGAATGTAATATAATACTTACGTTACAGCAGCATTTAAATATTACGGTCCAAAATTTTAAAATGACTAACAATGATATATCAATATTTTCTAGCAATTATTGTATTTTTATTTGGACTTTTAATAAATAGGAAAAAAGGGTTTTATATTCAAAAATTATCACTTGATTTTCTGTCATATTAAATTTTGCATACCTTTTTAGAATGAAATTGTAAGTTTCAATAAAAATATATGGTATACTGAAAATATTTTTAAAGAATAATTAGAGCTTACCGTAAATAAAAAGAGACATCATAAAGATTCTACTTGTGCCTAATATTTTAGTATTGTATAAATCAAATTTTATCAATTCGCCAAGTAAAATTTCTAATGCCGATGCAAAGTTGGTATAACAGTGACAATTTTCCCGTATAGAGAATGTCAACGAGAGTTCACGCACGCAGCGCAGCAGAAAATAGGCTGGCGGTGGTTTCACTCACGTAGCGAAACTACGTGGTAACGTCGCCTCAGACCAACCGCTGGTGATTGTGGCTAGGTGATTCGTGTTGACTAGCTGTCTGACGTAATATACACGCACAATATGACTTTGATGCATTTATTTCATGTGTTAAACTATTGTAAAACCAATGGGCAGGTGCAAGTACGAATATATATAAGGCACACGTAAGCCGCGGCTTAAAGACGTTCAAGGGCCTCGTCAGCAACCAGAACGAGTATTGCCTCCAGCTGTCTTTCCAAATTTCCAGCTGCTTTGATAGCTCGCGTATGTGCGCATGGATGATCAAGTATTTGAAAATTCTTAACAAAAGCTCGACTCCAAGACAGCGAAACTTTCGGGCGCATCAGAACAATAACATACGCGCAAGCTTTTGTGCAGCCTGCTGAACTATCATCACATGCAATAATGAGATAGAGAGGCGAGAGAGCTGAAACCATCGGGATCGAGGCCGCTGGCAAACTGTTCCCGGCTCTGCGCGCTTATTTTTGCCTCATCTTAGATACTACCGGGGGAAGACGCTTACTTGCATAATATGTAGATTATATAAATGTGGTTTTTATATACAATGCACAGCTTCGAGAGGTCGTTGATGAGAATGTAGAAAGCCGTTCCAAAAGTGCTGACTTATACTGTTGCCGCCCTTCTAACGCGGCAGATACATATTTATGATACTGAATTGCATCTTGATGAACTGCGTGAATATTGTAATTTAATACATCGAGTAACAAAAAATATAGCATTTTTTTTTTGAATAAACAAATAATACAGGTAAATAATTTTTTAAAGCGTATAAAGACCTTAATCATTATATAATAATATCCAGCTGATAAAAGATACTTGAAAGGGGTCAAGACTTAAACGATTTTTCTAATAACCAGCAATATACGGTAACCGAGAGGTTTACAAGTGGTATACGTTATTAAGTGCATCGTAAGCTTCTTAAGAGACACGTATCTTAGTAGGCACTCGAATTAATTGCTACATGCGTACAAATTTCGAAAGGTGTAATTATAATTTTGAGCGGTTAGTCGAATTCGCTTATTACTTGTCAAACGTTTCCGAGTCGCACACACAGCAATGTAATCGCCATAGAGCTAAGTCACATCGCAGCAGTTATAATTCAGTTGCACGAGAAAACCTTTGACGCGGCTTATACATTTTACAAGGTATTTTAATCAGTGCTCACAAATTTAGTGCTTGTCTGATGTAGAGAGAGAGAGAGAGAGAGACCAACCGCAGCTTGTGTATACTTGAGCTTTTGCGCCCGAGCTACTTTGCTATTCCATTTTACGCAGAGAAAGGGAAATGGAGCGAAAGCCTAGAAAAGAAGAGAGATGAAACTTTTTCATTTTAGTTATTCTTCGTGGGGAGCTGCTAAATTCGTTTTGAGCTCTGCACGTCAGCGCTCTGCACGTCTATCAAAGAGCCTCGCCGCAGCCGCCTGCACATGTGATAATATCGATGGATGTTCGTATATGAGACAATTGTTATAGTTTGATAGTTAGAGGAAGAGAAAGTTTTGGACAACAATGCATTGTCTAAGAAACAGGAACCAGCCACGTTGTAACTGCATTTCAAGTAAACTACCTCGTTATCGCGATCTATGTACTACAGTAATGCTTATGGAGTATATAACAAACTTCCAGCTGGGAGCGGTGGTGATGACAAGTTGTTTAATTGCACTTTTTTGACTCTCATTTTTCTTTCTGAATTTGACGAAAGACATGCGAGTTTGCGATCTTTACTCACCTGAGATTTTTAATCACTTATGAAACACCGTGAGAGTATTTTTTTGTGTTATCCTGAAGGGAAAAATAGCTTTAAATAAGCCAGTAAAAAATGATTCAATTTGGCTTTCGAGCACAAAATGTTAACTTTATTATAAATATGAATTAGATCACTAACATAAGTTTTAACGTACATTTTTATAACTTGCTATTTATAACTTTACATATTATATCATCTCATTTGCCACTACAGTAACAGAAAACCATTTATTGAAACTGGAATGGAAATGAAGCATTAAAAAATATAAATATTTACATAACAACTTGTATACAATTCGCTTGCATATTCAAGCACTCTTTTCTAATGAATGATAAGATTATTATTTACACATCAATTTTCAACTTCATTTCTTTTAATAATCAGTAATTTAAAAAGTAATATCAAAATTATGTAAGGTAGAAAATTTATAACGAAAAATATTCGACAATATGTACACGTGCCAGTAAAAACGTAACCTTTTGCAGGTCAAAAATCTCTTACTAATCGTTTCTGCCTTTTAAACAGCATACCATGAATTAAAAAAAAAACAATAAACTTATAAAACATTCTTTTATCTTTTGAATAATTTTTTCTACGATTCGTATAATTATTCAGATTTTTGATTGGGAACATTTTGTAACTATATGACTCACTCATTATTTTTAATTCCTTTTTCTTCACTGTGAATGCATAAGTTAATTCTTTAATTGCGATCGAAGATAAAATATCTTGAAAAATCATTGCGTATTATTCGACTATCTTGAGTAGAATAAAAGTATACTTAATCCCAGTAAAATTGAGCCGATGGCATCGTGGTATTGACTGCTTGCACGCGACGATCGCACTGTAAAAATAATTTCGAATTAATCTTCGTATTTAGAAACAGCAGTAAATAAAACTTTTCAGAATTATGATAATCATGTGGGGGCTGCACAAAAGTGGGTTTGTTTGGCCTGTACAGAACGAACTTACAGACCTATACAGACAAGGGGAACTGAGAAAAGTTTTTCAAAGCAAGTGTGTATACCCTCAAGTGAGTGTTGCGCAAGACCGTGTAATAGCGACGCTCGCGCTCGTATCGACTGTATAATGAGGGATACCGAAGAGAAAATTCAGCGATGCAGAAGGGTTGTTTGCGATCTCAAAGGTGCTCTCAACGATTGCCCCACGCGCGCAACTATTGCAATTCTCCGGTATCTCGGGCGCCAGTCATTGAATGCGAAGAGTCTCTGCCGAGTTGATAAGCGGTTCCAAGTCTCTCTCTCTCTCTTTCTCTCTCCCGAGAGCTAGAGAACTTTGGCTTCGTCGCTGTTGCACTTGGAAACGACTTGGCCATATAATAAATGGAGAGATTCCATATACGTCGATGCACGTATTAAGATGTATTGTGCTGATATTAATACTCGATAAACTTGCGCCGCGCACCGAAAAGCGAGTTCGAAATGTTTTGTCTCCTGCAGCAGCTATTGACCGGAGCCCCCCAGTCACTTGAGAACTAAAGGAGCAAGAGCAAGAGCGATCGACTAATGTCTCTTAGTGTATTTGAATATTCGATTGTTTTTGGCGGGATTTAGACAAGAGGGGCATTTCACTGTGAAATCGCGCAATTTATAGCTCGGCTTGCCGAGGCACAAAAAGCATTACAATAGTCTTATCCATTATGATTCGAATTTAAAATATCACGATTAAATCAACGAGAGTTGAAAATTATTCAAATGAAATAGACAAAAGTAAACGTAAATAAATACTGACCTCGTTCAGGGACTGGTTCGCGTAACCTAGTACCAAGTTGAAGCTCGCTCCACTCGTCGTAAATATCAGCAATTTTTGCTCTACAGCGCAAATTCAGTTGGCCGCTGCGATAATGAAACGTTTGCAGTGGCATGCTCAGCTCGATTCCTTGCAAAGGATCTTCTGACGACGTCTGTCGATACTGCTGCTGCTGCTGCTGCTGGCCATCGTTCATCAACGACTTCGTTAGCGTAATGCTATTGAGATCCGTTGATGACCTCGAGGATTGTAACTTTTGCTGATTGCTCTTGAGATTTTGCACGTATATATTGTTTATCTGCAATAAAAATTATCCTTACTTCAAAGTCAGTCAAACCTATATTAAAATTTTAATGTTTAATTATTTATGATGTTTTATAATTCTTATTCTATATATAAAAATCTTGCCGAATGTAAATCATAAAACTTTTTCAAATAAATACAAAAATTTCATGAAATCATTTTTCTCATAAAACCATTCTTAATTATCGAGCCTGTCTTTAACGAAGCTCTTTTGGACGATATAGTACGACGAATGGTACGGCGAAGCAAACAACTCCTTTTTTGTCATAACTTAATTTACTTTGAAAAGAGTCTGCAAAAATAATAAAAAGGAGGTTGTAGGTTTCTAGGTGAAATGACAGTAGAAAATAGACATTCATCCACTCTAAAATGTTAGCCTCTTTTAGAGTGACACAAAGTTCAAACGTAAAAGAATCTGTTTTTTTTCTAAAAAAAAATTTTTGCTCAGAAATGTCACTATAGGTAATTTCCCCATACTAGAAACATGCGTCACAACATTGAAAAGTATTTGATGAAAAATAAAACAATTCACCGAGCTGTGGATCAAGTTTCCCCAAAAGTGGAAGAGATCATTAAAAAATAAAAAGCGATTTAAGTTGTATCGTGAAGTACAAATGTAAATAACAACAATGATAATGTGTATTAATTACTTTGGAAATGAAGACCGTATGCACGTAACCAGACATGATACATATATTTTTAACCGCAAAAACAATTTGAGTGAGGAAATGGATTGTACCAGCAGTTTCGGAAATTCCGTAAATTATTTAAAAAAAAAGGTCACCTCTCTCATGTAGCAGGCACGAATTTGGTTTTTTTTCTTTGGTGAATAAATAACAACCGCACCGGTAAAAAAGCATGCAAAGGTTTTCGTTCATTGAATTGTAAAAATGACGTATAGCATTTATAGCGAAATGCTTTGAAATGGCAATCTTTTTTGAAATATAAATAATCGCTTTTATTATTCTCTATATATTGTCTACAATATTATTAAATTATGCACACATAATTCGAGATATTTTACGTGGGCGAATCTGCTATCGATATTGTTGATAATTTATAAAGGATTATTCAGCGTATTGTGTAAATTTCCACCAAACTACATGCTACTGGTTAACCCTTATCGATGTTGACGTAGCTACATCACATACACAGTCGAGAGAACGCGTGTATGGATGCTTGCAGTGCGACGGCAAATCCTATTTTCTCAAGAGATTCAATTATGCCATACACAGTGTATAGGCATACAGACAACAAATACTTGGCTGCGCTCAAACGCAAACAATATTTTATTCGTCGAGGAAAGCGATCAGTCGAGTCGAATGAACAAACAATTAAAAAAAAAGCCAGCTAACTCGGTAAATTTACAAAAGATAATGGCGAGTTTATATTTAAGATAAAGAAGGTGTTTGAGCTAGAGCAGGCCGGTGAGCTGACTGCAGGTGCCAGGGAGCTGACCCACTAAATATTTCACAGAGGCAAGAGCGAGAGCGGCGCCACGCGCGCGAAACTTACTCGAAACAAAGAGCCATGTCGGAAAATAAGGAGGGAGTGAAAAGCATATTAGCTACTGCCGTGGACGCGTCGGGGGAAAAAGACAATAGCCCCAGGGATTACGGACGGGGCTCAGTGTCGCAGCGTTTCCCTCCTCCACGCGCGATGCGACGCGACACTATAGCTCTCTCGTCTCTCTCTCTCTCGTTTTCTCTCTCACCCTGTGTCACGCAGAGAGAAAGAGGAACATGACATTAGTCGTTTCGATGCTCGCGAGCTGAAAAATGCGCGTGAACTTACCCACCGTCCCGATATACAGCCGTACCAGTGAGGGATGGACTCGAGTGAGAAAAAAATTATAGCAATTCGCTAGTCAAACACGGACCCGTACGTAGTATAGAAGAGCAGAGATAGAGGCAAATTAATCGAGATAAGCGCTGCGAGTTGTGCGATCTGCGCGCGGAGTACGCGGAGTGATTTGAGAGAGCTGCGCTTTGCCACCTGCCGCCTCTGTATATTCGCAATCATATTCACGAATTACCACAACATCAGCTCTGGTGCAGCGCACTCGCATGTACGTTCGAAATTGAGAATCACGAAACTTGCCGAATAATCCTGCAGCTCGAGTTTGCCGCTGCTCGCACAGTACTATTCTCCCAAGCAGCAGCAGCAGCATCAACAGCGCCGGCAACCTCGATCTCTATCATCTCCCTCTCTCTCTCTCTCTCTCTCTCACAGCAAAGGACCCCATATGTATGCAAATTTAAGCTCGATGTTGCTCGCTCACGGAGCTCCCGCACCCACACACACACATATACATACAAATGCACATCGATATAATAAACTCGTCGGATTCTTTAGTGGCGCCGCTGCTGCTGCTACTGCTACGCAACTGCTTAACTTGTTGTTTGTCTTTCGATAAGCCCCTGCGATCCGAGCGAGGAGAAATCGGGGAAACGCGAAATTCTCAAAGTACAATTTATATTGCGACGTGCGAGGTTTTGGGCCCTAGCCCATGCTCGGCCTGCCGTCGTATTATTTCTTTACCGAGGCTCCGGGTAGCCTATCAGTGAGTCTTACCTCAGAAGGGGTCGAGCCGCCACCAAGTGCGCCGCGAGCTCCGGCAGTCCAAGCTGAAAATAAGTGAGAGAGGGTCGCGAAAGGACGAAGCAAAAATGTACTTTTGCACACAAATAATCGTTCTTTATTAAACTCCAACTATCCACCATAAATCATACACCATTAATTCATTCGCGCTCCATTTCGTTAGGTCACAACCTATCTCGTCGCTACCATCATCTCGTGCATCGGGAAATTACGATAATTCGCGAGTCCAAGGGGAAAACGCGCGGGTTACAACGCAAGCCCGACGTGAGTCCCGATCGAGTGCCGCGTAATTGCACTGCGCGCAATTGGCCCGTTTCTCCGAAATACGGCCGACCTCTTTGCTCTGCTTGCGCTATAGCAGACGCGCGAGTTGGTCACACACGACCGACACAATAGGCTATCTCGCTTGCTCTCGCACGAGCGTCCAAGGCGGAAGTACCGCTTCGCAAAAATGGCCACGCACGGCCTGAAACGCGCCACGTCGACCCGCAATGTCCAAGGTACTC
>CACVKI010138241.1:0-16120 GCA_902732785.1 Trichogramma evanescens | reverse complement strand
AAACTTTATTAAACACACACTGTGCACACTGCGACTCACCAATCACAAAAAATAAAAGGACAAATTGTCAAAACTCAGTAGCGCAAATCAAGATACAAAAGAACTTGATTTGCGAGCTCTGCTCAGCGGCAAGGTCTGCAATGCAGTGAGGCAGAGACACGCTCGTATAGAAGGGGGAGAGAGACTCGTGCGAATTGCCTCGCGCGGTCGCCTCGTCCACTGCTGCCCTCTTCCACACTCGCACACACGGCTCGCACCGATACGGCGATCTACATATCGCTGACAGTCGCCAAATGTTCAAAAATCACATAAAAAGCGGAACACATCGATAAGAAAGTAAAGTACCGCGAAACACAACTCAAGCACAAATCGACGTTCATTTCTCTGCGTGCGACTCGATTTAAATGAATTAAATAACTATAAAGAGAAAGAGAAAATGTAAATTCATTTTTTTTTTCAAACATTCGATCGTTTACAACGAACGAAAGTCACACACAGACAAAAAAAGAGAGAGAAGAAGAAGAACCTCGCACGTGCAAGCAAAAAAAGCACACACACGAGAATTCGTCGCCCCGGATGTGCGGTCAACTTTTTCCTTATCACTCTCATTTTCTCTCTCTCTCTCTCTTTTTTTGCCCAAAGTGCAAGCTTTCGCTTCAAAAATAAGTTAAGGAGAAAAAAAATGAATTGATGCGCGCGATAATAATGATACACGCACACGAACGCGATTATTGTTCGTAAATTTTACGATAAAAAAAAAGCAAGCTGTAGTATATGTGGGCTTTTAATGCCCGCGCGCACGATGACGATCGGGGGCCTCCTCGCTCGAGTGAAAGTAATTTTCGATCTCCGAAGTAAGTGTAGCCGCCGCCGCTGCTGCTTGCACTCTGTGAATTTCATATACGTGTGCGTATATATACGTATCGGTGATTAAAAAATGACATTACATACGTACGAATATCAACTAAACCAAAAGAAGAAGCGAGATGAAATCATCTCAAAGAAACGAATAAATCAATTTAATAACGTCTCTCATCACTAGTGTCTCGACAATTTTTCATATCATACACAAAATTTTGTCTACGTATACATCATATTATATATAATGCAAAGCGATCGTGGGAATTTTCCGCAGCATATAGGAGGAGGCCTAATACAAGCTGCACTGCAACTTCACGAGGAAGCAAAAGAGATGTGTGTGTGTGTGTGTGTGCTTCGCGTCGCGTTTAAACCCGAGAGCGGTGAAAGTTCACCGATCGCGACTCTACACACAGACACACTTAAACACTCGTGTGTGTTACATACTGCATAAGCTTTGCGTATGTATGAAGTATATAGGAGTAGTCGCTCCGAGGAGCCGTAGATAGGATCTTATAAAGACCACATCTCGCTGCATAATGTAATTACGCTCGTTTTTTATTCTCCCTTTCTCTCTCTCTCTATAATTTTTCTTTCTTCGGGGGGTGAATTACATTATTATATTATAGATAGGCAGTTTAATTTGTGGGATATACATTCGAAACTTTTCGCGCGAGTCGAGCTGTCATATTCGTAACATATGATCGCGGCGTGGGTCCGTGTACTGGAGCGACATCGTTGGGCGGCCGCGCGAACTTCTCCCGCGCAGCAGAAATCTGTCATTGCGATAACAATAACAATACAACACGAGGACTGTTTCGTGCATATGTGACAGACAGACGGATAGTTGTGTGAACACAAGCTAACTTGGCAAAAGATATGGTTAGCTTCGATCGGATACCCGACCTGGTGGGCCACCTCGTGCTCAACGAGCACGGCGGAGTTCTCGAGGTAAGCTGAACAGCGTAATCTCGACACTTGGATGTTAATTCAACCCTTTGTTTTTTTCGCGCAGTCCGGTGGCGATCTGGAGAACGACGAGAGACTGGCCGAGGTGGTGAGGTCGATCGCCCGACTGACCGACCGCATCGAGTCGCAGGACGATCAGCAGCCGCTCGGCGACTTCAGCAAGATCGAGTTCTCGTTCGAGCACCACGCCTATCTCGTCTGCATGCACAACAGAAAGCTGTACGTGACCAAGAGGAGGCTGCAGCAGCAGCAACAGCAGCAGCAACAACAGCAACAGCAGCAACAGCAACAACAGATGCAGATGCAGTTGCAGCATCAGCAGCAATTGCAGCAGCAGCAACTGACAGCTGCACCGATCGAGGAGGAGGTTTTGGTGGATTTCATGTCCAATGCGGGCTAAAAGTTCGAGAGGAACTTCCAAGTGTAAATAGATTATATGATTCATGTGTGTTTTATTCAACAGATTTTCTTATAAAACTATATGTGATAAAGCAGATTTTATATGTATAAAATGAAACAATTGGAGCTTTATGAGAGATAACGACTCAGTTTATTAAATTCCAGTTGTTCGCACTGGGTTGTACAAAATATAGAATAGTAACGATCTATTTATTTACACGATAAACTTTATGTATGTATATTGGACAATTGAGATCATCAACCACCACTTTCGGAACTCGAGCTATCGTAGTGAACTAACGATGGTAGAGCAGAAATGGGATTGCTACTTGCACCACTGCTACCCGAGGTTGATGCGCTTGTCGACACTGATGCCAAGGTTGTGCTTTTGCTCTTAGTTTTAGATCCTTGCAGAGGAATGGGTTTATTTTTGGCTCTTTCTCTTGATTTAGCAACTGCGATGAGTCTTTTTAATGGTAGGACTTTTGTTTTATCTGAAACAATAGCATAATATTTTTTGTAAGTAATTATGCAAGATTTGAGATTTCTCGACTAAATTTTACTTACTTTTTAATTTTTGTTGGGATAAAAGCTTAGCTAATTTTATATCATCTTCGTGTTCATCTATGAGATCGGTAGTCAAACCAAGTTTATCCTTTAATTTTTGATTACTGGAAGCTTTACTCTCTAATTCTTTCTTTTTAGTCTGTAAGTGATCAGAAAAATTGAGTAACGTAACAATTTTACTAAAGATGAAAATCTATATTGTCATAACTTACCCTAAAAATGTCTCTTAGCGCACAGTTAGAGCTATAATCATCTTTCCATAATTCTTCATTTAAAGCTACTGCCCTTTGCAATGCGTTCTTTCTAACTTTTGCCGTTGTCTTATCTTCTAATTCATGTTCTAATTTATACATAGCATCATCGTACAACCTTCTTGAAACTTCTTTGGTTTCTGGAACTATTTGTTCATTTTCTGTTGGATCCCAGCGATTTTCTTGTCTCCTTGCTCCACTAACTATCTCATAATTTAGGTTCTAAAAAATACAAAATTAAATTAATCTCATGCCTTTGAGCACAAAAAAAGGATAATCAATACCTAAGAAACTTACCGCTGGATCAGTCTTAATTTCAAAATGATTATCACACAAGTGACATTTCATTCGAAACTGATACAGTGGCGTACTGTAATACATTCCAATTTTCTTCTTCTCTGCATTATATCGTACGCCCATGCCAATATGATTATTACACCCCTCGCACCATATGTTGAATGGCATTTCAAATCTAATGATTAAGATCCCCATGTGTAGTTTCCTTGCTCTCTCTCTGAGAGCATGAGTGCCTTGAAATTTGTTGATACCTCCGAATTTGGGATCATAATCCGGAGGATAGTACAGATTCTGTCCTTTGCGCTCACCCATATTGCTGAAAAAAGGAATTCAAAGTTAGTTTTTAAAAAGCACTGTCACTGTTTGTTTACTAACACATTGAGTGTTGATGCACTGCATCAACAAACTCAAAACTATAGGTTATTATCAATACATACCTTGATTATTTCTTGAAATTCACAATGAAATACAAATTACACAAACTCAAATTGTGTAGGGATATGTAAATCTGGAATATCGTCTAGTTGACAGCAAGAATATCAACAGAAAAAGTGACTCAATGCGATAACACAGTAAGAAACACGAGTCGCAATTCTGTCTGCAACGTCAAAACACTTATTACACATATCGTGCAGCATGCCATGCGACAATTCAGATGTCTGCATTACCATCCGGTACTATACGTTACATCTTCGAACGTTGATGCCGAAAATAGCGCGCGTAATTAGGCTGATACACGGTAATCAATAAAAGTTCGAAATTATCGAAAGAGCTTTTTGAATTAATTTTTTTCTATTAATTCTCGATTGAAATTGTTTTCATTTTCGGTGGTTGGTTATCGACGCGCATGTTCGATTCCGAGCAGAAGACATGTAGCAGAAAAAACTGAGCAATGCAGACCGCAGTGCGCGAGTTTTTGGCGTGTTTCAATTTTGATCTTTTAAAGTTGAGTATCTTATTATTATTGTTATTATCTAGTTTTCTTTGCGGCTACTTTATTTATGGAGTTGAACCAAAATAGTTAACAATTCAATTTTGATAATTTTAAAAAATCGCAAAAAGAAATTGAAGTCATTATTTTTTCCGCCATCGAAGTGAACCAATTTCCGCTTTTTTACGCCTTAAAATTGTAATTATTTGTACAATATCACCGAATATGATCCTTGACCTTTATTATTACTGAGAAAAATGTTCACTTTGATCACTAGTAGAAATTCTGCATAACATTAAAAAAAATTCTGAAAATACCTTCTGACAGCGAGAAAGGTAACATTTCGAAAATTTTCCCGTGAATAACGGAGACGTGATATGCAATTAATTAGAAATATTGTTAAAAGATTAAATATCAAAGTTAATAATCTGAAAAGGGGAACGTAAAAATTATGTTTTCGTATTTGTATTTTTCGACTGCTGTGTTTATTTTCTAATTCGTGTGAGCGCGAGAAACAACGTGATCTTGATCAAAGTGTACAGTTGTCAAACTGTTAGTATTGACAGAAGCGTGATTATTCTCGAACGTCTCACACATCAAATTGTACAGTGATTAATTCTATTCAAAATAAAATATTAATTATCATCTTCTAACGACGAATAGTTTGAAATATAACGCTTAATCAGTATCAGAGCATTTGACACAAGAAAAAAAAATGCCGCGAATAACTACTAGAGTGACCAAAGAATACTTTCGTGAAAAAATTGCTGCAGTCGATCTTATAAATTTGGTAGATTATTTGAATGAGAATAAAATTACAGAAAAAAATTTAAAAGACGAAGACACCGTGAGGAATATAATACGTCTGGGAATGAGAAAAGTAGGAAAAAGAAACCATTCGACAATTGAAATTGATAAGTTTAGAAAAACGATTCTTTCTTTTAAAATTGATGATTTGAAAAAAACTAATCTGTATCGAATAAATCGAGGCATACTAGTCGTAGCTTGTGTCGAACGTCTCCTGTGTCCTGGGAAAGCCGATGAAGAATATAGAGAAATTTATAAACACCGAAAGGCGAGTAATACGTATATAAAACTGTGTAAACTGTGTAATATCGCAATAGAACATAAACCCGATCCTGCCGTAGTTGAATCGGCTAAAAAATTTTTTGGAAGCCACACGTTAGCCAAACAAAATGGGGTCTTGGAAACGATAAGAGCATATTTGGAAAAAATTGATATCAATTCTGTAGAAATGGAATATATAAAAAATGAATCCTTTCGAATAATGTGAGTAAATATTTGAAAAATGCTCGATTCAATGATATACTCAAAAATTCAATTCGATTTCTAGTAATAGTAAGGAATCTAATGAAAAAATGCAAATGTGGGGAACTCTAATGAATCAAGAATATTTTGAAAAAAAATTTAAGGCAGATGTTCTGATTAATTTGGTAAATTATTTAGTGAAACGAGACGTGAAAGAAGAAGATTTAAAGAAACGTGATATTATAATGGATATAATGCGCGAGGGGATGAAAAAATTCGTTGGCAAATACAGAACACCTTCGAAATCGCAATTAAGAGAGTTTGAAAAATTTCTCGCTCCCAAAGTTGATTACTTGAAGGTAACCAATCTGTACCGAATAAATCATGGCATATTAACGGTCGCGTGCGTTGAGCATCTCCTGTATCCCGGACAAGATCACGAAGTATACAGAAAGATATATGGCTGCAATACCAAAAAGGCGACCAAGGTATACAAAGAACTATGTGGTTTTACAGAAGAGCACCAAGTCAATGATGCCACAGTTAAATCGGCTGCCAACTTTCTTCGATGCAAAACGTTCTCAAATGAGGACGGGTGCTTGAAAACGATCAGATCGTACTTAAAAAATATCAAAATCGGTCCCGAGGAGAAGGAATATATAAAAAATGAATCGATCAAGTTGATGTGAGTAATTATTTTAAAAAATTTACGTACAATTTTATACTGGAAAATTGAATTAAATTTTCAGCAATGGTAATAAAGCCAGTGACGCCGTTCAACCACCAACAAATGTGACGAATCCACCTACGCCAGAGGTGTTATCGACGAACGTTGACCATCCGTCAACAGTATCGATGCCGGCCGCAAACCAGAGATATCTTTCGCGTTACTCTCCCAACGACGTGGTCTTGGCGAAAAGGCCAAGGGTGTATTCGTATTTCTGGCCGGCAAAAATTAAAGAAGTTCGCAGCGATGGGACGTACGTGATATATTTTCTATTGGCGAGAGACAACGAGGAAGTTACATCGGAGGAAGATGTAAAAGCTTTTACGCAGGAAGAAATCGTCTCCGCTGCCGAATGTCTGCCTCCAGGTTTATTACTGGATACCTTTATCCGTGCAGTGCAGATTGGTTTAACAGGAGTCTAAGATAATCAATCATTTTGTCTTCATTAAAATATAATAAGAATAAAGGGAAAAACTTTATGTATAAAAAGTTTTTAGAATTATTTAGAGAACGTACCTGGAATTTTTTTAGAAAACAAAAAACCAAAAATGTATGACTCGATAAAAAAAAATACGTGCTTCGGAATTTACGAGGAACTTTCTGTATGTTACGGTCTATACCAGGATAGAGTAATAAATCGTGCGAAAAAAATATAATATTAATAGAAGTGAAAAAAGTTTCTATTGCAGCCAAATTTAATTTTTATTCATTTGAATAATAGCTCGCGATGATGACCCATACCGTAGCGGCCAGGTAAACATCGTGTTTTTTAAGCTCTCTCAATTATTTCAAGTTCACTGCACGGAAGAATAAGAAGAATACAAAATTAAGCTTTCGAAGCTTTTTGCGGGAGTGATTCATACCGATCGCGACGCGTTATCGGCCGCGCGGTATTTTTAAGCCAAATATTTGCGAAATTCCTTCGCGCGCGCGAGCGCTTCAATGAAAAAAAATAAATATATCTTCAAAATAAATTTATCTCTTTGACGCTCGAGCACGTGTGCCCGCGAAAAATATCCGCGATCCCGACATCGCTTTTAACATTGACTCGGAAATTGGGCCGCCGATTTATTTATAAATTCACGGATACGAGCGGCGCAATGGAGTTTGATGATATATATATGTATTATAATACGCTCGCACACATCGAACGAAGGTTATTAACTATAAGCCGGCGAACTTTCGAATCTTTTTCTTTTTTTTTTTTTAAGTGTAACAAAGATCGAGAACGAGATCGTAATTCAATCGACGCGTGCACTCGAAGAAATCGGATATCCAGATTTCTGCTGCTGCTGCTGAGCGTGTAAGGTGCAGCTAGCAGCAAGTGCGCGCCTATAGAGACGACTCGACCTTGCGTCTGGTTCACGGCAGTCTGCCTCGGCATGCCTTTATACCTATATATATCGATATCTTGACGCGCGCAAGGTCGACATTTCTCTCTTACACGCAAAAACGTCGCGGATGACAAATTTTTACCCTCGACGTCGCGCCGGGCCTTTTACGCTAAAAGTTAAATTACCTACAGAGGCGTTTGTAATACGATTGAGAAGCCGCGTGTGTGCGTCACGAGTAATGTGTTTACGCGTACGCATGAATCATCGAGCGAAATTTCGCAGATTTTGCATTGAATCGCGATATTTATAGCTATATATACGTCGGATGACATTGTGATATTTTGAAGTTTTTGTGGCACTTTGTGTTTTTTTTTGTAAATTAAAAATACAAGATTGTTTATTATTATATATTTTTTTTAATATTGTTGATTTAATTATTGACTTAGTTAAGTAAATAAATATATTGACTCGAATACAATTTTGTCGGATTGTTCTTTCCTCGTAAGCACAATAAAATTTTTAATCTTTTAAGTGAATCCATGCACAGCGTACTTCAATCATTGGTTACAATTTTGCACTAAAATTACAGATAATGAGCAAATCAGAAATTCAGTCAATTAATACAATTGTCAATGTTTTTTAAAAAATTGCCCACTTCTCCATACAAAATATTGAATATACCTTTAAAAACTTTGCTTAAAAACTTATCTGCACGCTTGTGCACATGTGTTTGTTAAATATATGTATATAGCATTTTTCTTTGTAAGTATCAAATACTGCAAAATATCTCTTTCGTAGGCGTACAAAAAGTTGATGGGTCAAACATTAGTTTGTTAAAAATTCTCAATCTTATACGATACAGCAATTAAAACAGTTCAAGGACCGAACAAAATATATATACCCTCTCTACGCTACTAGAATATAACTTTCTTCGTTGTTATAATGATTTTGGTATTAATATTTAAGTCGTTAGGCTAATAAATTTTCTTGTCCCGGATGGACAATCACCAGATAATCAATCAATATTTACACTCGCAAGCTATACACATTCAGAGCTTCATCACAATAATCTTGCATCACAGCTTGCAAGCCACACTAAGTATACTTATGTATATAACGTGCATAGCTGAGAAACACACACACACACACACACGCTCAACACACCTGCATACTATTATTACTATATATAATCACACACAAATACACACAGACTGGTGTCAACTAAATTATTCATTCTTGGCTTCCGTAGCAGGATGGAAATTAATAGACGCCGAGTTGATGCAGAAGCGCTTCCTCTTTGGCTTGGGTCCATCGTTGAAAACGTGGCCGAGATGGGCGTCGCACTTGGAGCACGTGACCTCGGTCCTGTCCATGCCGTGGCTCGAGTCCCGGTTGAGCTTCACCTTGCCCTCGTCCAGCACGTCGTTGAAGGCGGGCCAGCCGCAGCCCGAGTCGTACTTGGTGTCCGAGTGGAAGAGCGGCTGCTCGCAGACGACGCACGTGTACAGGCCCTGCTTGTAGTGCTTGTTGTAGGCGCCCGAGAACGGCCGCTCGGTGCCCTTCTCCTGGGTGACGTGCCACTGGAGCGGCGTCAGTCGCGCCTTGAGCTCGGCTTTGTCCAACTTCTGGCCGTCCGACATGACGATCGGTGTGCTGCTGCTGCTGCTCGCCGTGGACTGTCTGCTGGGAATGTAATTGAAGGCCGATTGCGGTGCCAGTGCCCGCAGTAGCACGCACTCGTTCGGTATTACTACTTTCCTCATGATTGTGTAGGTAATTCTATGCATGTATGTGTGTGTATGCGAAGAGTATAGCGCGGCCCGCTATATAGTCAGTCACTCTATTGCTGCCGTTTGCACTTCTTCTGCTGCAAGTTGCACTTTTTGCACGCAAGAGGAAAAGAGAAGGATGCACACACGGACCGACAAACTATATACACAGGGGAACTATTATTGTATAGAAAAAAGGAACGGGACGGAGAGCCGATAGAGGCGCGTTAAAAAAACGTCTCTATGCCTCCGCGTATTAAATGGTGCTTGCTGCTGCTGTGCTGCTTTATAGACGGACAGACTCTGACTGTTTCTTTATTAAAGTGGCGGAGAGCAGCTCGAAACTTCGACTTTTGTTGATCTTATGTCGCGCGTCGTTGTGTGTGTCATGTGTGTCTATATACTTGTGCGCACGCAGCAGCACGCATCTATATAGTGACGGCGCGCGCGAAGAGTCGAGAGAAGTCAGAAGCGCAGTATATTTATTTATATTTGCACACTTTATGCACACGAGTGCGAGCGTACTTATACATATAACGTATTTTATTTTAGTATTATTTTTGATGTTCAATTTTTTTTCTTATAAATTACCGGCCGGTAAGGTCGCTGCCCCGGTTTTCGCTCGACTTTGAATTGGTTTTTCAACACAAGAGATCAAACCTTGATACCAGTATTTGAATAATATGGTTTGGTTGAACATGTTCGGCTCACGCAATCAAACTTTTTTCAATTTTTTTGTGTATAATTGAATCGTTGAATTCGAGAGTCATAGGAAAACGATCATTTTTTTTAATGTTTCAAAAACTTGGTGTAAACCAAAAAGGTAAAGTAAATGAATTTTTTTTTACCTCGAGTGAATAATAATATGTTATTTCTAAAAACTGTTAGCTAAAAATAATACTGTTTATAATGTTTCCTAAATACGCAATTATGTCTGATGTAAAGCGTTGTAAACAATATTATTTGAAAATGAATACATAGAGTAAAACTAATATCACCATTCGATTCTACGGAGAAAAACACAACAAATTATTTGTCAAAATGATTTTTTGATTGTTTAGTTTATTTGTTTAGTTTATATATGGATAAAAAACGCATTTCTAGATGTTTTTCATTAAAAAAATATCAAAACAGTGCATTTTTATCACTGAAAATAATTTTTAGGCTAAAACTAATGACGAGACTCGATTCAACGAAAAAAATTCTAACAAAATATATATTTCAAACTTTTCTTAGATTTTTTCTGTTCATTTTTTTCATCATTAAAAGACAATTTTACATTTTTTTACGTTCTAAAAATTCAAAAGATCGCCTTTTCATGACAAAAAATGATTTTATACGCTAAAATCAATGATGGCTTTCAATTCTACGGAAAAAAATACAAAAAACAGTGTAATACAAAACCGATTATGACGTTATAGAAAAGCTGGCGACCTATTTAGTTACTTAATGTCAACCCCGATTTTCTGAGGCCAAACAAATTTCAAAAATTTATCGACACCTCTAAAAATCACTTTTACGAATTTTTCCAAATTGAAAACTTCGTTTCAAACTATAAACTTTCAAAATCCGTTGGATCCGCAGAGATACAAAAAAATTTTGAAACCCTAATCTATTAAAATAGAATATTTATAGTTATATAAATAATATAACTATAATTATATAAAACAGAGTCAATGTAAATTATTTAAAATACGACAAATCGTGCCCCTTTTTTCTTCTATTCTATTGAGCTTAAATCGATGACTTACAAGGAGAGCTTTTCAGGTCCGGGTCACAGATCTTTACCAAACTTTTTCGGGGGTCTTCTGGTACTCAATACTGAAGCTCCCTGTGCTTAGTTTGATCCAATGGGCCTTAGGGCCCATTTTGTAGAGGATTTTCCACATTATCAAAAAATCTTTGTTATTTTCTATATCGATATAGAAGTACTTAAACGAAAAAATGCAACGATCAAAAATTTTTAAATTTTTCAAAGAATTTGCTTGAATTTTTTCAGAATTTTTGGGACCATCTATCACTTAATTCATGAGGCCCAAATTTGACACTTTTTTAATAGATTTTAGGACTTCTTAAAGAGAGCCTTCTAACTAGGGCTTTGCAAGTACCCGATTTTTCGAGTTTTAAGTCGAGTCGGAAAAATTCGAGTACTCGAGTTTTTTTCGAGTACTCGATGGGCAAAAGTATAATATATATTACTAGCGCTGCGAGTATCACACTTATCAGCATGTATACACAAAGTCTAAAGATTATTAATTCATCATTTTCCACTTATAACTCAAATTACTCGGAAAAGCTCGAGTACTCAAAGAACTCGAGTACTCGCACAGCCACAATGAGCGCATTTTTTGATCGGGTGTCCTGCATTTGTATCGTTTTGCACTACTGATTGTTGTTCTCAGGCGTGCAGCCTATAGCGTAGCCGAGAAGATTTTCGCGTCTCGACTTGCGGTGCAAATAAGCGCGTTGTTTAAAACGTAGTATAGTGAAAATCACGGGATTCGAATTATCGTGTGATTCGTAAGTAGTCAGTTCCAACCGAGTCCCATCTAGAAACAGTCTTTAAAAATAAATCGCCAAAAATTAGGTACTTTGCTTCAAATTTCATACGCTTTCTAATATTGCGACCGAAGAAATTTCGAATTCTTAATGAATATTCTTTAGAGCCCTAGAAATAAGATTGATACACATTTTTCTGAGTCATCTCTGAAACGTTGGCAAGCCTCTTTTCGCTATCGAGAGAAACATCGAATGGTACCCGAGCCACCACTAGATGGTGCGTGACCGAAATTTTTGTAACTCACCAGACAAAAAGCTAAGTTCTAGGAATAATTAAGAGTCAAGAGTTACCTCTGAGAAAATCGTATCGATATATCGAAATAGTGAATTTATTATATTTAATATGCTAATACTACATAAGACTACATAAATAGTCGAACGAAAGATAATTTCTAAAGGCGATGCCGCAGCCAGGATTTTTACTACCGAGCCCGGAAAATGCATGCTAGCATAACTTAAAACGGAAACCGATTTTTAAAAAGTGGCTCTAGGGAGCCCTCAGTATTTTTACTGAGAATAACTGAAACCAATTTCATTTGATTTCATTCGGTAGTTTTTCCGGAAAACAGGATCGAAATTTTTAATCCAGTTTTAATTCAATGTAAAATTGTAATCCTGTGTACCGGAAAAACTACGAAATGAAATGAAATTGGGCAGTTATTCTGATTAATAATACAGAGGGTTGCACAGCGCCATTTTTTAAAAATCGGTCTCCGTTTGAAGTTAATTGCAAGGATGCATTTTAAAGACTCAATTAGAAAAAATCCTGGCGGCGGCATCGCCTTAATTTAATAAACAGTTAATGAATAAAAGATTTTTTAAGATTTGAAGATTTTTTATATCAAATTGACTGGATCGATCATTAAAAATGTTTAATTTTTTTCTTTATTTATGCTGAATCATGATTGCTTGAACGAATTATGAAAAATACCATGTTCATAACTTTTTCTTGGCCAGAACAAATTTTTTCTCGAGCTATTGACAATTTTCAATAAAAACCAAAACATCGGAAAGATAAAATCGCATTTTCACGTAAATCTGTCTCTTACGATCTATTTTTGTTAAAAATATAGTACTCAAATTTGATATCGCCTTAAACACAGAAAATAAATTTAAAAAAATTTCAATATATTATTTCTAAAAGTCTTCAATAATCCAAATTTATTTGAATACCTTCATGAATTTTCTCAGATTTTTTGAAATAATGAGCAGTTTTAAAAGTGTCATCGATCAAAAGATTTTGGCTAAACGAGTGACTATGGGGTCAAGAATTTCGACTTTGGGGCTTTTTTTCGGTATCTTATATCATACCAAAAAGGCGTCCAAATCAGGGACTTACGTACGCAACGTTTTGTAAAAGGAAGTATTTTGACCCTCATGTATAAATCGAAGCACACATTGAACTATATTAATTCTCCATGTGTATGATGGTTTGAAATGATTAAAAAAGGAGCCATTATTTTATATTTATACACATTTATAAATACATGATTTTGTCCAATACATATAAAATCGTTTATTTGAGTCGAAATGTTTATTCGCAGCTTCAACATCTGTATTATCAATATGTAAAACTAAAACTTATAAAATACATTTAAAAATGTACATATCTTTATTTACAAATTAATTTGACGCACGAGACGAGAAAAGTACGGCTTTGAGTCATAACTCAAAAGTCGAAAGCCTAGGATATTATTTCGTTCTAACTATATGAAAAGTAGATTGTTTCATGTGTACGCGAACTTTGCTGTCTCGAGCGAATCAGAGCAGTCGTGTTATTTCGATTGCACTTTGCAACGACAATATTCGGATGTTGTTTGGGCATCGTATTTCAGTTTGCGACGAAGAGCAAAAGGACATCCATCAGTTCGTTGACTACATCAAGAATTATTTATAATTCCATCTCGAATTAATAAGTAAAGCTTCGTACCTTTGATCCAGAAATTGAATCCGTGGATATCCCAACTGTTCGTCGCAAGTGAACATACGAAAAAATCACGCATCTCTCGTTGTACGTCGCAGAGCGCGCACGAAATACAGTCTTGCCATATGCGCGTCGAAGAGCTTATTCTAAAACAGCCTACTTTATATTTTTACAGATATAATATTTACTTATCCCAGCTTTTATGCGCCCAGCACATTGTTTGGCTAGTTTTTCGTCTCGAGCGTCGAATCACATACGCGACGTAATTAAATTAGGTCTCGGTTGTAAAAATCGTTAACGTAAGTATTTATATCAGGGCAATTCCATTGCACCGTGGGTGTTTACAATGCGATACCTCGTTTTATCGGATTCTCTTCTTATTTCACCGGTAGATCCATCCATGTGCACTCCATCGCCTGGAAAATTAAAAATTTCATAAAAGATGCTATTTTTATGTATGACCAGTAATGTAAGCGAACCAAACCTTCATTATTGATAAATTAATTATAAATCTTCAATTTTACATTGCGTACATCACTCATACGCGTCAAAACATACACTGCCCTGCAATCATTAAGTAAAAAATGAGTAAACTTCAAATTGTCACAGTTCATTAAATAAAAGTCGGATCAGGATTTTAAAAATACCATTCAAAAATTCTTTACAAGCGCTTTAAATCTATATAAATTATGATAAGGTTTAATCATTTATTCACCAATTGTTTTCAACAAATAAAAAATCGAATCAAGGCTCACTCATTTTTTACTGATGGTATGTCAAAAGTAATTGCAGGGCAGCGTATATACATTTTTTGATAATTCAATGCAGTTTCCCAAATATGTAAACGAAATTTTCGAGCCTATCCAGCGTAAGGCTTCCTTCCTTACCCGTTCTGAAGATTCTCGTCGCGTCGGTCACGCCCATGATGCAGGGCACATTGAAGTCGCGCGCCATCGCCGCGCCCGGACTGAACAGGCTGCCCCGCTCGGCGATGATACCGCCGAGCATGGGGAAGTACTGGCTCCAGCCGGCGTCGACGCAGGGCGCGACGAGTATGTCCCAGGGCTGGAGGCCCCACTTCGGCAGGTCGTCCGCGTAACTGTCCGCGACGAAGACCCGACCGCACAGCACCCCGGCGTTGATGGGCACTCCCCGAGTCGCGTAGTCGGCCTGGCGCACCTCCGCCTCGTCGAAGTCGTCCGCGATCTGGGCCCGCGGCATGCCGTAGCTCGTAAGCGGATATCTCGCCTGGTCCAGTCGCGGCCACAGTTCGCATCTGCGCTGGGCCTTCCTGACGAGCCGAGGACAGCAGGTGGCCTCCGCGAGCTCGAGCACCTCCCAGCTGGTCAGGTAGTGGACGAGTCTCGGGTCGGGCAGTTTGCCCGCGTTCGCGAGCTCGACGCCCTTGGACCAGTAGAACGTTCTCACTCGGTGCGTCGCCTTGCTCAGCAGCATCCTCGCGAACTCGCGATGCTCCACGGCCTGCTGGGCGCGCGGCAGCAGCTCGCCGATTCGCTCGCGAGCCTCGGGCTCGATCGGCGTGGCGACTCTCGCCAGTAGCGTCTCCGAGGGTGGCGCGGGTGTCCACTTGTACCTGGATTTCATAATAGGGTAATACACCATAAAGTCTTCGCGCAGCGGCTTCCTGAGCACCCCGTGGTAGTACTGCGAGTTGTTGTAAATTGAATTAAAAATAATTTAATTAATCCCATTGATTTGGGAATTGAAATTATTTTCATTTACGAATCAAATTGTCGCGTGGATTAAAATGGACAAAGTACCATCAAATGGTGTATTGTAAAGGGTTGTTTCGTCTGATCTTCAAAAAATAGCGCGAATAAGGCAATTCAAATATTTGCAAACAAAAGACGCCATTACTTGTTAAAAAGTCGAGTATCCGAAAAAGGCAATATGACTTGTCTGAAATTTCCATATACTAAAGAAAGTAAAATATTTTGAATGATTACAATAATTCTCACGACAACAATCATTTATCGCTTCAACATTAAACGAATTTGGTAACGAAATTTTCCATCACATACTGTAATCGTGATTACAGCTGCTTTCATTTTGGTTCTATTTTTTTTAAAGGCTAAAAAGGGGCTTCATTGTTTTTGATTTTTCATTCACGATATTAGGCAGTAAAAGTGAAAAATGTTTTAAAGTTATTCGATGAATCAAAATAGTTCTAGTCTCTCAAATCAGTTATTTGGGTCCATATAAAAATTTATTTACAGCCCCCATTTGAGCCCTTAAAATAAAATTA
>CACVKI010138240.1:0-32745 GCA_902732785.1 Trichogramma evanescens | reverse complement strand
ATGTCGTTTTATAAACTGTTGTCTGCTGCACAGTGCTGTTGGCCCAACTTCTCACATCACCGAGTGATGGCGCGGGTG
The DNA here is from genome assembly GCA_902732785.1 of Trichogramma evanescens. Lineage (NCBI taxonomy): Eukaryota > Metazoa > Arthropoda > Insecta > Hymenoptera > Trichogrammatidae > Trichogramma > Trichogramma evanescens. The sequence continues at coordinate 32,667 of CACVKI010138240.1, read as the reverse complement.
TCAGAATTTTGAAATGAACGTAAATAATCTATTTTGGATAAATTTATGCATATTATGCATCAAAGAGTGCATTTGTAAGCACCAATCGTTTGCGCTTTTGACGAACAAACGATTAGTTGCTCTCATCGTGTCAAAAATACAATAAAAATAAAAAATATGGCATCTTTTCTTCTGGGGGCTAGAATTCCAGCCCCCATTTTGAAAATTCACTGTTCCATGGAAAATTTTCAACGCGCAAACGTGAGATTTGGCAGTTTGATAAAACTTTTCACGCGCAAACTAATGGTATTAATTTTAATGGTGGAAAAGCACTTTTTCATAATCTGGGGGCTAACTTTATGGACCTGCTGAGTAGCTCAAGTTCCTTTATTTTTTATTGTTTATTCGGATTGTTGGATCGCAAAATGAGCAGCGCAGCAGCTAGTAATGCAGGTGCAACAAACAAATTGGCTCCCAGCAGATCAACTGTTTACATATCGAATTTGCCATTCTCGTTGACCAACAATGATATCTATAAATTACTCGAGAGTCATGGAAAAATAGTCAAGTGAGTTGGAAAAAATAAAATTGTTACACAGCAATGGAATTTTCAATTTATATTGCAGTTTGCGTTTTTCAGAGTGACAGTGGTGAAGGATAAACGCACCAGAAAGAGCAAAGGTGTAGCATTTGTACTGTTCTTGACTCCTGAAGACGCCAAAAATTGTGTGGATAATACCAATAATACAGAGGTATATTTTTCAAAGAATATTCTTGTTTCCTAAATAGTATGATTATAAGTTTTTTTTCCACGCAGATGGGAGGGCGTACAATCAGAAGTTCAATTGCAAAAGATAACGGCAGAGCAACAGAATTCATTAAAAGAAAAGAATATCCAGATAAATCACATTGTTATGAATGTGGCGAAGAAGGTCATTTGTCTTATCAGTGTGAAAAAAATACTTTAGGTACCAGAACTCCACCTAAAAAAGTGAAAAAGAAAAGGAAGAAACATCATGAGGACAACAATGACAACGAGCAGTATGATTCTGATGACAGCAGTTCTGCAACAAATGGAAACCAGTCGATGAAACAACCATTTTCAGACAGTGAAGAATCAGAGGATGAAACATTAAGTTCAGCTATTAAAAGAGAGGTGGGTAACTTTTCTTTTACTACCAAAGAAATTTATTACAACTTTAAAGATTAAATTTGTTACGGATAACATTACAATTAACACGTAAGCAACGTGAACATAACATTTAGAATTTACAAGGCATAATAAAATTCATACAATTCATATCGATACAGGAACACTCTATCTATAAAATAAACTTTTGAGTAACTATTGTCATGAATATAAAAATATTCTTATACATGGACAATACATTATTCACAACGTTCACATCATATACTATTAATGAAACAAAAAGATACACTATTCTTTTGGACTATATTGAATAACAGCTAAAATTAAGTTAGGCACACTTGATCACCTTTGCAGCTGCTTCAAAATGCAACTACACGAATCACGATAAGACTAATCTCTTTGTTCTTTTCATTAAATTCACTCAATGAATTTAATAGTAATAAAATATAATCCTACGTACTGTACAAAACAATGTTTTCATCTAAATTTTAATATCTAATCCACAGCAAGAGCGTCGAGAGATGGAAATGTATAGAAACAGCGTAGCAAGTGATAAAATTGAACTAGTCAACCAAAAATCATCTGAAAGACAAAAAAAACGTTTTAAAAAAAGTGAATATTTCAGTGATGAAGAAGAAATTAGTGAATGAGTAACAAGTGTTTTAAAATAAATATTTTTTTACAAATCTACTTACATTGTTCGATATATTTTATAATTTTTCAAATAGCCTTGAGAGCCTCAAAACTTTTGATTGATAATTTGACCAACTCTCACTCACAACTTTGACCATATTCACTTCATGTTTTCCAACTTTATTTTCTTCTCTCTTTTCTAATACAAATGTTTTTTTTACAAGATCAAGCGCAATTTCTGAAGAAAAAAAATTATTTAATAATAATTATTATAATTAAAACTTTGAAACATAATAATGTAAAAAAAACTTTCATACCGTCGCTTTTGCTTAAAGTTATATCTTTTCTGCTGTTCAAATTCCTCAAAAATAGATGAAATGCATCTTCAATACAGTGCATTCTGATCATAAAGTCTAAATCTCTTTTGGCTAAATAACTAATAAGTTTTATCCCATTAGATATAGCAGTGTATTGGTTCACTGTTAACTCCTTCCAATAGTGTCCTTTGTATCTTTCTTCGAATTTTTCCCAATCTTGAACTTTTTGTAATTCTTTCTTCACATTAATACACACTTTGTTTAATTGGCTGTTAGATTCTACAATTGAATTTTCAGTCTTGACATATTTTTCTTTCAATTCACCAACATTTATTTTAGAACATTCACACAAGTTAAAAAGAACAAACTTCAACAATTTTAAACAACAATTACACGTGTATATCGTTTGTTCCAACCAAGGAATGCACTTATTTATCAGTGCCACATTACTAAATCTAGTTAAATCCATTGTTATATGAATCATAGTTACGGGGTCCAGCTTAAAATTTTCTAGTTGAGCAATTAATACTTCTATTGTACAAGCGTCTAAAATATAAATTAATTTATAAGAGTCATAATATAAATAACAAACATTACAAAAACATTATTTACAAAGTCATCATACCTTTTGTAAAATGAGGAGAACCAGACCAGTAGGTAATACCACTATGTTTTGGAGCAACACAAAATTTATTTGCAAAACTAGGATACAAGGAATAAACTTTCATCGTTTTGCAAAGAGAAATAAAAGTCGAGAGTAAAGGCCTGCTAAATGTTATTTCTTTGATTATGGTAAATATTCTCCTGATACTGTAAAATAAGTTAAAGAGTTCATCATTTAAAATATTTTTCAATTTCAATTATAACTTACCCATCGGAATTAATTTTATGTCGTACATTCGAAATCAAAGTCATAATAGCTATTAACAGTCCTGTGAATTGATGGGATCTTCTCTGAAAACAGAAATGATACATTTAGAAAAAATAATTACAAGTGTAAGACAAGTCAGCAAAGTTAGTCTTACTATCGTTCCAACGATAGTGACAAAATCCACAATCAAATCCAGAAATTCATAAGTACAACCCTTTCTGTACCAGGAGTTATAGCTGTTCATTTGTTTGGCATAGCTCTCGAATTCCTTGTCGCCTTTCACTTCCAATTTTCGATTTCCACATATGTAATCGGCCAGATAATCCGACGCGCTGACGAGATGAGAGAGCAGGCCGACGGCTCGCCGCGTCTCGACTCCGCGCTCGAGATCGTACCAGGCCTTGGCCTCGCAAAAGTTGTGCGTGTGGGACACGGGAAGCTCGTAAAATTCGGACATATAGAGCTCGTTCATGTCGCGGATGTCGTCGTTCTGCATGGCTTCGGATATTTTCTGCAGGACCAGAGTTGAATTCAGCAGGAGCTCGCGCGCAGTTGCTACGATCTTGTTGATTTTTGGAATGCATTCCGTGGAGTTTATTTCGTAGCTTGTTTTTTCTAGCAATTCTGCCAAGTCGCATAAATAAAATTCTGTGGTCAAATTCTTTCCATTCACAACTGTTAATTTTGGCTTGGAAAGTTCGGGATTTTCTATTGATTAAAAGCAATTCATTATAATTGAAGTTCAAGTCGAAAAATTCATAATGTCATTTACTCACCAAAAATTCGGAATGTTTCCTCATCTTGAACTATGGCTAAATTCTTTTTACCCGTTTTTTCTTCTATTTTGATTTCGATGACAGATTTTTCTGATTCAGCTGTTTCGAATACGCAGCCAGGAATGATTTTGAGAGGATAGTCTAAAAAATTATTTTTCATATTAGTTATGTGCATTTATTTTAGTTGACATTGATATCGATAATAAATTGGTTTTATGATTTATGTTTTACTCACGTATAATGGAAGTTTTCAAAATTTCATATTTTGTGGAATCTTCAATTTGTGTGCTCACTTCTTTGGTTTTCATTTTTTTAAAAGAGCTATAGAAATTGAAAAAAATGTATATTTACATATATTGACAGCTGAAAATTTTAATTGTGATGAACGAAATTGAATAAAAAAATAAAATAGCTTACTTATTCAAAGCTGAAAAATTATTCATTGATACGTTCATTCCACTTTTTTGACTTTTCATTTTATTGACAGATGGTTGAGCTAGCTTCATAGAGCCTGATTTTAAGATTTCCACTTTTTCAGACATAGAGTTTAGATTGAAAGTCTGCAATTCAAGACTCATTAATTTTCAGATTTATGGCAGTATAATACTTGTGAATATTTGTATGAAATTTACCTTCAATTGTAATTCAGATTCTAAAGCTGTGTTTCTCTTCATCAACTCATTCCTATCAGCTTCGAATTTCATTCTTTCCTCTTTTATAATGCGCTCCTGTTCTTTCTTGGCAGCTTCGTACCTCTGTTGCATTTGATTCAAGTGCTGGCGCAAAAATTCAGTCTCTCCCTCCTTTGTCATGAAGTCATCCAGAAGTTTCTTATTCTCTTCCTTCAGTTTAGCTACCTCTTCTCCATCTGAAAGGCGAATACAACAAAATTATAAATACTCGACAGGACTCAAAAACATCAAGAGCCAAAAAAGATACACTCACCAGAGACTAAAACTATATTCGAAGTTGAATTTGCTGGTTTGGGGCAAAACGTTGAATTGTGGTAGTTACTCTTGACATCCTTTTCGAAGTCGTCGAACTCGAACGCCTGGGAGCACTCCTCTATCTCCTTGGATATACAGCTCGACGAGGAGGAGGCCAACATCTGAGACTGAACGATGGTGAATTGCTGGCTGGCCTTGACGACGACGGTTGTTCCATTGTTCCTCGATGTAGCAGCGGCACCCGGTGAGACTTTGCTCGGTGCAGGCGCAGGCGGCTGCGGTGGTTTGAAAACCCTCTCCTCCTGCGTGGCTTGCGACGCGATGAAGTCCAGCTCCTCGAGCTCGTCGTCGCCGGGATCGAAATCGTCGTCGCCCCACAGATCCTCGAAGGCATTGGCGCTTTGAATCGGCACGAGTCCATTGTTGTTGTTGCTGCTGCTGCTGCTGCTATTGCTGCTGGTGCTCGGCTTGCAACTGTTCGCGGTCGCGTATCTGGCGTTCGAGGACGACTGCTGCTGCTGAGACAAGTTCGACGACTCGCGGGTGACGTCGAGCCTCTGCCTCTTCGCCGGCGAGTAAACATTGTTGTGGCCGCCTCTCGGCAGTCTCTTTGACATCTTTTTAAGCGCTGCTCATCACGCGCACACGCATGCACACACACGATCGACACAAGCGCGCGCGCGATCTCGTCTCCCGAAAAATCCTTTGTACGAATTTCGGCCCCCTTGTTATTATTTTTTGGCAGCTTCGTTTATTATACGTATTATTTTGTATCGTTTATATTCGGCAAGACGATCACGCGCGCACACACCCACGCACGCAGCACTGATTTTTCGCGAGACCTCTCAAACACTCAAACTGTTCCTGCAGCCTTGCTCCGGCTTGTCTTTTTCATCTGTCGCATGCAGCGGAGCACCACACCACAACCTGCTTACTGCTGCTGCAGACGAAAAAAAAGGCGCGTTTATAATTAATTTCGCCGGATGATCTTAACCTCAACGATTCTGCGCGCTGAAATATTCGCCGTTTGCGAATCCGACAGGTAGTATTAAGTATAGGACTTTTCGCGGTGTCGAAATGACTCTAATTTGAGATTCTAATTTTACACGAGTAAACGTATTGGTAAAAAATGAAAAAAAAAATAAATAAATCGCGGACAAGAACGACAACATCGTCGAACGTTATTTTGAAATTTCATTATCACCCACGTATCGCGCACGAGGGGGGCATGTATCATTCGTGCGTTCTCGATATTGCTGCTGTGCTGCATCGCCCAAAAAAAGAGATAACATCGTGACACGCATTTTATATCCTCTACACCTACCTTTAATAAAATCATATGGTGCTCCGCGGCGATCGTAAATCAACGACGCTCGACCCTTCCCCAAAAAAGCCCGAGTGAGTACATCGATACGATTATCTTTTATTTTTTGGCGCGCGGGCGGCAATAAAATGCACTCGCTGCACACAGCAGTAGCAGCTCTCACGGGATCGATCGTGTTTATTATTTTAAGGAATATATCGAGCCGAGAGCGGTGTAAATGAATTGTTATTCGGTTTTTTTTTCGTTGCTTCCGGATATAGCTGTATAATAAAAGTCCACGACGATTTTTTTCTTTGTGCCATTTCGATGCGGGAAAATCCTAATGTTTACAAATAATAAAATGATGATGAAATCTAATCCTCCTCGCGGAGGCTTACATTCGAGAGTCACGCGCTCGCGATGACGAATTTATTGTTCTCGATAAGAGAGAAAGAAAAACAATTGTCCCGAAAATCTCGTCGCGCGTATAAATTTAATAGGAAAAAAAAAGAAATCTTCGTTTCGAGTTTCGAGCGATGAATTTTCGTCGACGAGCCGACGACGTGGATCGCTAACTCGCGATCCTGCAAAGGATGAAACCAAATTTTCACTCGATGTAGCGCAAGATCTTGTTTATCGCCCGGATTGTACAACATTGAAATAATAATGAGAAAAAAAAGACAGGCACAAAGAAGTCAAGCGCAAATTAGTTGATTTTTTTTTCTTTTATTGCCTACCTTTGCTCTTTTGACATTAATACTTCCACACTTTCTCGACGATAAGATAAATCGCGAGCGATCACCGCATTCGACTCTCTCGTTCGCGCGGCTCCTATAAATTAGCCGCGAAAAATCGTGTCGCGAGGTTTTTTTTTTTGCTTTCTCTCTCTTTTCTTCCTCGAATCGGTTTTGATTCCGTGAAGATGCAGGGCCTCAGCAACTTCATGCAGTACCTGTTCATGACGTTCTCGGGCAACCTGCTGAGCGTCCAGAAGTACTGCGATCTCTGCACCGACCACACGGTCTGCCTCTATCCGGTGAGTCGTCGTCGTCGTCGTTACAAATACTATATTTCTCGCCTTTTAAGAGCTCGAACGATATGTAAAACGGCGGCGTTCTAGAATACAGGCCCGTCGGCCAACTGCACGGATCTGATAGCTTACGGCCTGCTCGAGGCCGAGAAGCAGTCGATCGTCAAGCTGCACAATCAGCTGAGGCAGAGGGTGGCCCAGGGATTGGAGACGAGGGGCAGTCCCGGGCCCCAGCCGGCGGCGCGCTACATGCCCGATTTGGTAAGTACACCCCAATATACGAATGTTCTTAATAAGAACTTTCATGAAATCTTAAGTATTATTATTGACATTAAAAATTCTTATATAAGTTTCAAAGTTTTGATTAATTATTGGCTAGTAAAAAATAATTTTTAATCAAAATCTTATCAAGACTTAACGTTCTTATGTAAGTTCTTACTGAGGTTCTTACGCAAAAACTTACTCCCATATTTAAGGCCTTTGAGAACTCATGTAAATTGTCTAAGTAAGAACTTACACTGCTGATAATTATATGTAAGATCTTACACAAGATCTATGAAATTTCTTTTTGAAGAACTTGCATAAAAAATTGCGTAAAGTCAAAAAAATTATTTTCTTATAGCTAATAATTAGAGCTTTAAGAACCGATGTCAGAACTTTTACTGTCGATAATCATACGTAAGATCTTACGTAAGATCTTTGAAAGTTCTTGTCAAGAACCAATCCAATAAATTCATTATGAACAAAAATGAAATTAATTTCCTGACTCCGCACATAGGCGTGGGACAACGAGCTCGCGGCCATGGCCCAGCGCTGGGCCAACACGTGTCGTCAGAGCGTCGACTCGTGCCGCAACACCGAGCGCTTCCCCGTGGGCCAGAGCGTCGGCTATCGCGGCACCACCGGCAACGCCCACAGCCTCCACGCGACATCCATCGTCCAGGACTGGTACGACCAGGTGGTCTATCACGACGGCGCCCGGGTCTCGGCCGGTTTTCGTAATCGAGGCGCCGACCAACGCTACGTCGGGACCTACACGCAGATCGTGTGGGCCGACACGAGCTACGTGGGCTGCGGCTCGGTGAGGTACAGGGAGGGACGCTACAACACTCTGTACCTGGTCTGCAATTACGGGCCCTCGGGCAACATAGTCGGCTATCCGATTTATCGAGTGCGATGATGACGATGCGTGTGTAGGATTTAATTGTTGTTGTTTTTTTCTTTTTGTATATCGTGTAAGTAGGATGTGATGAAATAAAAGCGAGACGAAAATAATGACTTTGTCTTTGTTTTTATTTTTGACGAAGAACAGAGCACGATCGTATAATAACGAAGATTGTATATGCAAGCATACATTTCCGAGTCGAGTCGAAGTTCGAAAGGCGACGACAGCTGCACTCGTATACATAATATAACGAAACTTTGCCTTACATCGTATATATAGAGCGAGAGAGAGAGAGAGAGGTAGATAAAAAAGTTACGTACACATAAAAGTTTACTCCAAAAGGCGCCCAATTTCAAAGGCGTAAAATAAAAAAAATAAAAACAAGTCCTATACACATACGATAATAAAAATTCGGCTGTTTTTTTTATCTCTCCTTGGCCTCTTCTCGGCAATAACATATTACGCTATATTTATCATAACTAACATTACATCGAGTCCGTATATATAATAATAATTTATTATATACAGCGTGAGGCCGAAAAAGTAATCGCGCGGTGGCGGCGGTGGTGGTGGCTTTTATACCTATAATAGCCTAATACACCTGCAGTAGTATAACGCGTCAATCTGGGCCATGTGTATAAGAGTTCGTGTGTGTCTGTGTGCGCGAACTGTGTGCAGCGCTTTTAATGCAGACCTCGTTTATACATTACGGCTATATATTGCCACTGTAACTGTACTATACCCTACTGGCCGGGTCAACGGCTCGTGTGCAGTGCCGCAAGCTCCCACACACACACACACACACACACACACACACACATGCAAGAAAAAGTCTTATAAGTTCTCAGTTATGTGCGTGTGTGTGTGTGTGTAGGTCTCCACTGCTGCTGCGATGTATTTCCCACATTTCTAACTCAGAGCTGCAACTCGCGTACGTATGTGTGTGTGTGTGGCTGAGCAAATCCACCATTCTCCCCGCGAGCGACCACACACGTTCACACATACCCCGAGAGTATTTATAAGCGGGCGGCTGAGAATCGATGAAGTGGCGCTGCTTCTTTTTTTTTTTGCTCTGCTCCCTTTTTTTTTCCTCCCGTCGTTGCCGCTGCCACTGCTACTTCTGTTGTTTCTTTCTTTTTTTCTTTTTTTTTTAACCCATAATATTTGTGCCAAGGTTACTTATCGCGTGTCGTACGTGTACGCGTTGATCGCCGCAGCAGCAGGCAGAGAACGAGAGTAACCGCGCGGGCGTGCATTTTTTCATGTAAATAATAAAAAGCGGTAATTACGTTACGTATATCGTTATCGTTTGTTATTTCGACTCTTTTTTTGCTGTTTGCAATTACTGCGCTGCCATATGGGACACGTGCGTGTGTGTGTGTAATTACCGCTAGCGGAGCGTTCGAATTGAAAAGAAGAGGCACACGCGCGCGGGTAATAATGGAAAAGGCACAAGTGGAATTAGAAATTTAATATATTTATTATAATATCGATCGATCGAACTCGTAGTAGTAGCTCGCGACGTGAATACGTAAAATTGCATTCGTACAGTACGTGCGGCATGTAGATTAAATAATAAATATATTTAAGTGTGTGTGTGTGTGTGTGCGAGTCTAGCGCATGAATCATTGAAATTATAATAATATTATATGTGTGTGTGTTTGTAGCAACGTACGACTCTAATATAGGCGATACAAAATTCACGAAACGTAATATATATCTGCAACTTGTCAAACGCAGCACGCCGCGCCGACGTCTTTACGTGTGTGCCACTTTTTTTTTTTTTTACTTTTTTGTTACTTTTCTATTCCTCGATGTATATATATAGGCAGAGAAACATCCGATAATCATTCTTTCTCTGCACGCAGGCCTATCTCTCATGAATACAGCAGGGAGGGAGGGGGAGGTAAAAGATTTCTGCAGAATGACAGCAGAAAGAAAAAAAAGGAAAAATGCAGGAAGCGAAATGTAGAGCTCGCGCCGATTTATTCTTTTGTGTGCGGTCGCTCGCGAATCGACAGGATCGCTCGTAATATATAGGACATCATCCCCCATCGCAGCACATATAATGAAAGCTCGTGGCAGCTCGGTGGTATACAGAGTGAGAGAGAGAGAAAAAAAAGGAACGAGAAAAAAAGAAATGAAACTAGGCCATATAATTACCTTTTGGCGTATACATATACGCGGTTAATTAGCCGAGAGAGCCAACGATTTTTTCGCGTATGTGTATTATACTATAATATATGATGAAGGGTACGTCGGTTTTGATTTTGCATGTAGTACACGCCATCGATTAATTTCATCATCGTCATCAGGTCGTGCATACCGCGTGGAAATATTGGGTTACCGAATCATCGCCTCGAGGGTGTCATTGTTATGCCCTCGTACGTACGTACATGCGGGCAGCTATTCCAGAAATTAAATTGAACATAAATATAAAGTATCTTTTACACGAGATAATTACAAAGATCGGAGCCCTTTGATTTCATTCCTAATGAATCCACACCCGCGTAAAAAGATTTTTCTTTAGTTTTACCAAATTTATTTCAACTTTGTACAGACATTGGCCCACGCGACTCGCCAAACTTACTACTTACTTGGCTATCAGTCGATTAACTTTTATAGACTCGTAAGTGGTAAAATTTCGCTCAATTCAATTAATTAATTGATTTTGAAACAAAAGGCGTGAGTTATTCATTACTTTCGTTTCACCAAGTGCAATTAACCAAAACTTTTAGATCCGAAATTTATATCAAGTTTTGCCATAAACTTGTACGAAAAACGCGCAAGTTTGGCGAGTCGCACGGGCCCAAAGTTCATGCGAAATCAAACAAAAGTTTTTTGCGCGAAAGTTTCGCAAAACCAACGCGAAACCAGAACTTTTTTACGCGAATGACAAAATTACGTATCTCGATGTTATTATTTTTTTCGAAGCTACTGCATCTATCAATTTCAAAGACGCTCCGCAGATTCGTTTTTCACCTTCGACGCTCCGCAGAGACTTATATTACGGCGTCATTGGTGAATTGGGCATCGTTATACAATCGCCTGCACTGCCTGACGTGTGCCGTGCGGCGCGCACACAGGTGAATAGCCTGTGTGCAATATTCAGCTCGCTGCTGCTGTCGGCCCCGCCGAACACACGAACGACGATGATTCGAGGCGCAAAATATTCTCTCTCTCTCTCTCTCTCTCTCTGCCGCCGGTGGGCGCATTATACACACGCGAGCAATCGGCTTGACCCATATACATATAATATATTGTGCTATATACCAGACCGAAGGCGAGATGGTGCAGAGGTACATAATAATGCATGCAAGGTGTCGCGCGCTTTATATAACATACATTATAATACGAGAGCTTCCGCGCGTTATCATCGCTACATATAGAAGCGCGGCGAGCGCGTTCGAATTACGAAATCGAGCGAAATGCGCGCACAGCTCGAGATCCGCGCACGTACATCTATGTACGATTTACGTAATGCAATGATAATAATCTCCGATGTGGGGGGAAAGGAGGAGTCGACTCGAGACGCTGCGTGATATACGTATGCGCGCGGATGAAAGCTACACGCAAGAAAAGCTCGGAAAAAAGCTCGCTCGGCTGGAAGATTACATATGGGCACATTGCTCATCTCGATCTTATTTTACGCCAACGAAATGTCGGCGTGGAATCGAATCGATGATCGTTTCTCTCTTTTTTTTCTTCTTCTAATTATAAACAACGGAACACGAATCGCTTCGCTCGCTCGATTTGTATATACACAAGACACGCCGAATCGATCGCACTATTGTGTTTGCCCGACACAACGTCGTTTTATTGCGCCTTTTCTCCTTTCCCCGTGTCACGATCCGGCGCGCGGCCCGAAACTATTAGGTGTACTATACTACTTTGTAACGAGCAAAGGATGTTTAGGTGAAAGCGATGCTACATTCTCCTGGCCTGACATCAACTTTGACTTTTCTTTTTATTATACTCTTCCTCTCTGCGCTATATATTTTAATACATGTACGCGTTATACGCCTATGTGTACGAGAGAGCTTTCGCAAAGTTTCGCTTCGTACACAATGCGCGCGACATCGTCTTTTTTCATTTTATAAGCTAGTCCTTTCACGACGTCGCATACATACACACACACAAAACTCTTTTTCCGGCTCATAAAGAGCGACGCGCGTATATAATGTACAGCGCCAGTATATAGAAGAGCTGATCTTTCAAATATTCTCTCTCTCTCTCTCTGTCTCGTGCTTTAGCAGCTCTCTTTTGACCTATTACCCCCCAGTCGAGCTCTCTCTCTCTCTCTCTCTTTTGCGTGTATGCAACTCGCCGCCGTTCGCGCTTTCTTTTCGCGCGCGCGAAGGGCCGAGCGAAGCTTTTTTTTCGCTCTCCTCTCGAAAGATCAACATCGGTCGGTCTCTCTCGAGCTCTGGAAGAAGAAGAAGAAGAAGAAGAAGAAGAAGAAGAAGAAGAAGAAGAAGAAGCGGCGCGCATTAGCAATCGCACGCGAGAGCGAGCGAGCTTGCAAAATTCAAACTCGTATAAGAGAGTTGGAAAGGGGGTCGTATAAGCTGTTACTACTACTCCGTGGCAAGCTCGACGGAGAGCGGCTCGAAGGCAAAAGTTTCTCTTTTCTCTCTATGAGTGTGTGTGTGTGTGAGTGTGTACGCGATAACACGCCCGCGAGCGCACGTACGTAAGCGCGCATAATGTGCCACACGTAAGAGGGCGAGGGAGGGAGTACAGTGTGCCAATCGTTGACTCCAATTTGTACAACCCGCTTGTATATACATAAATCACGGTGTACGCTACACGAGAGACTTTTTTTTCTTTGCAGAATATAATGCAATGCGATGTACAGGCTTGGCTCGGGTGAAAGGTTTGTGAAGGAAGGATAAAAGAAAAAGAAGCTCGATCGGTCAAGCGGGTGCTGCACTTTACACGGGAGAAAGAATGAAAGAGAGAGAGAGAGAGAGAAAGAAAGAGAGCTGGCACAAAGGATTTTTTATTTTGTTAATTACTTTGCGCCCGTTTACAGTACGCAAGGCACGTGTGGAGAGAGAGAGAGTACAAAAGAAGCAATCGGTCCGCAGGATCGCTCGATACAAAAAGTAGAGAGAGAAGAGAGAGAAAGAGGAAGAAGGCGGAAGAAGAAATGAAGTTTCCTGAAATCCGGAAAAGCTTTACGAGCTACAGGGACTCTAGTAGCCTTTTGCTACCTATAGATATACGCAATGATCTACCAGCGGCAGCGGCGGCGGCGGCGCACCATCGACACCTCCTGTTTCTGCCGCAGTAGCTACTACCGTACCGTACTGTACGTAGCTACTATAACTCCCCCTCCCTTTGGACTGCAGCCTGCTACTGTCCCCACCCCCTATCCCTGCCTTTATAACGACTATACACCTGCGTGCTGCTGCTGCTGCTTGCAAGCTCCGAGCTTGCGATCGTACGTACATATATATTGAAAATAAGGAGCACACGGAGTGGTGTAGAGAGATAGAAATATATCTATAGGTAGGTAGAGGTAGGTAGGTAGGTAGGTGCAGCGCGAGGGAGAGAGAGAGAGATGCGCGCCTAGCCGCGAGTGTGTGTGCGTTGCAGTTGGAAGCCAAAGCGGTGTTTCCGAGCTGCTCGTCGGGGTAGTTGCTTTGCAGCAGTCCCCAGCTGCTGCTACGGCTACGGCTGCTGCGTAAGAGTGAGAGAGAGAGCCATGATGCAGCCACGATACTGTGATAAATGAATAAAGTTTAATCGTCCCGTGTGTTTTTTGGACGTCAAAAAGATAGTTGACATTGTTTATGGTTTGTGGTTGAATGATGTGAACGGTTAGACGAGACGAGACGAAGGAAGAAGTAAAAAACTGTGCGCTCGCGATTCGATCCGAGGAGGGAAAACGACGAGCAACGAGAGCTTCGTTACACAGGGGTGACCGCTGATCCTCTGCCGATAAGCTGGGGGCCTGAGGGGGGGTCGGTCATGGAGACCGATGCAGCGGGGAAGCTGTGCGGCCCAAGCTGCTGCTCACTTTCGCCTGACGCTGGTGATGAAGCGCGAGCCCCATGGCGGCCCTATCTACTGCAAAATGGAAACGCCCGGCAAGTACGCCCAGATCAAGACCGTCAAGCTCTCGGCCGGGACCACCTACAGGTTCGACGTGAGCTTCAGGCCGCCCCAAGTGCTGCAGTGAGTACACACATTTGTCTATTCCCACGTGCGAAAGAAAAGCGAAAAAAAAATTTATGAAAAAAAAAATGTACGTACGGACGCACAGTTGAATGAGCTTATATGTGGTACACACACGCGCACCTTTACACGGACGATATATATGTATGCAATATTATTTTATTGTAACGCGTGTTTATAAAATTGGGGACGTAGTCGTAGTCGTTGTACTACTACTACTGCTCCGACGACGACGACGACGACGACGACGACGATGATATACCTGTATTGGCCGCGTGTAAGCACGTGTTCCACTTTACTGCTCGCACACAGGCAGTTATATACAGCAACATTACACACTTGGTTCGTCGCGTGTTTGTATAATAATCGTATACTAATGCCGTATCTATATACAGGTTGTGTAACGCGGGCGCGCGATCGGTGCGGGACAACCCCGTTTTTTCTTCTTTTTCTTTTTCTTTTTTTTTTTTTGGGACGGCGCGTATCGTAGCTAATAATTTTTCTTATAAGCCTCGAAACTTTTTTTTTCTTCTTTACTCGCATGCATTATTCGATTTCGCGGAAATATAAGTAGTACGAGTCGGTCTACAATCAGCCTCCTATTCGCTCCCCCTCCTCCGCTATGTGTATTGTTTCTGGACACCCTCGTCGCGGCGTTTCCAATGTCTTTTGTGCAAAAAAAAAATATGTATACGCGAGAGAGACGAGAGTATAAAAGAACGAACAAAAAAAAAAGAAGGCATCGCGAAACAAGAGAGGATGGTTATAATACAGCTGCCCCGAGAGAGAGGAACAATGAGTGGGCTGCTAAGAGAGGTTCTCCATATTAAACGTGAATTATTCATTAGGAAAAAAAAACAGCAGCTGCTCGAAATTATAATACAGCTATGAGAGCAGCGACTCGAGAATTCGATTTTGACGAACAATCGGTTATTATTAGCCGCAACAACGATACGATCTTTTTTGTTGTTGTTGTTGTTGTACAGACACGAGTATAAAAACACACACTTTGACTTTCTACGACTTCCGAGTCTTTACAAAAAAGAATGAAAAAAAAAAAATCGACCGAATTAATAAAAATACCTCCCTCGCCCACGCTTCTTGCCAACTCGACTCGTGATTACACCTGCTCCATTTCAACGAGAATGCTATTTTTTGTCGTCGTCGTCGTCGAGACACCATTTGTCCTCTCTCTCTCTTATCTCCGTTTAATAGTCCTCGGAGGATTTTCCATTCTGTACAAATCCGGCCCATTTCTCACGGTATTATCAAGCGAGTTCGATTTTTCATCTTTTGTCGTCGTCGAGAAAGAAGGAGAGAGAGAGAGAGAGAAATATTTCACGAACAGCATCTCGGGTTTATTTTAGCATCGGTAATTTATATACATACAATACATACACAGCGCGCACACACATTAAGACGACATTGACCACAGTAGAAAGCAACTTCCCTAAGCTCCGACAACCAATAATACTTTAATTCGATAAAGTTGGAAAATACATTCTCTAAGTCAGGCCTATGTGTATGTAGCGTACAAGTATATACTTATACAACGTCGAAAGTGATATAATTTTTTTCTCTCTCCTCTTTGCCGCGCTGCTTAAACACGCGAATATCGATGTTATACTTCGATGAGAAACTTCAATTTATCGCGGGTATTTAGATTAAAAAAGAAAAAAAAAAAAACAGCGTCTAAAAAAGTCAATATTATGCGACACGTGAGTGAAGCTCGACTAACACACACTCAAGTTGACGTTACACAAAGTATCGCCGAGAGAGAGAAAAAAAAAGAATCGACCTACATAATGCGATATTTATCCATTTTTAATAAGTTTTATAATCTTGACAAGGTACAGCGCCACGCGTACACGTATACACACACAGACTTGAGACAAGCAAGCGGTATATATGCACTTTAACGAGCTTAGAGAGGAATGGAAGATAACGATGTATGAAACCTTTTTACTTCGCGATACTTATTATTAACTCGAACGGACGCGCGAGCAACTTTTTTTTTATATACATCTTCGCTATATTTTGCATACAATAATCGCACAGACAGATGACGATCGGCGGCAAGGACGTGGAGGCGGTGGAGCGCGCCCGGGACCGAAACGCCAGCGCCTACAGCGCCTACCACAGCACCAAGGACAAGGAGCCGAGCAAGCGGGGCGAGCGCGAGGAGCTGCCCATCTACATGTGCGTCCTCGACTCGGGCGAGCTCATCATCCGGCTCCAGATCAAGTATTATCGGGCGGACGATCAGAGCCACTGCGAGTGGGGCTCGCGACTCCACTGCATCGAGCTCGACTGCTCGAGCGTCGAGGGTAGTCTGGTGATGGTCGACCGCGAGATGTATCAGAAGATCAACTCGACCACCTGACCCCGGCTTTCATCGAGGATCTATCCTATCCTGGTGAATTGACGAGCTTGTAATATGCCAGGATTCGGCAGCCACAGTATGGGGGTAAACAAAAAAAAAAAAATAACATTGGAAATATTCGTTTCACTACTTTAATTACTTTCTTCGACGAAATACATATCTTTATATACACATTATCGTAATCAATATGGCTAAACTAAAAAAAGTAGCGTCGCTTTTTGCCTGCCGTAATGACGCTTTTTTTAAGGATTACAAACGGAAACGGAAGAAGATTTTATAGAAAAAAAAATTTATTTAGGAGCTATAGGAGGCTGCCTCGGTCTACTTTACCGACTTTAGATAGATCTTTCGATCATTTGTACGTCGCAAATATATATATACACAGAAATACGTCAGCTATTGCGTGTGCTTTTTATTACATTATATCGTTACAATTGCTTATACAATTCAATCTCTCTCGCTAAAAAGAGCACATTCGTTATGGTAACACGATGATTTTCGTGGCATATTTCGTCACGGACATGCTTCGATATACAATATAATAATGATACATATCAGCTGATTCGTAATGGCGAATTTTAAGGGGGAAAGGGGAGAGGAAGGACGCGCGCTGTTTTACCGACCGCGCAATCAATCATCATTAATAATGTTTCCTATTATTTAATTATTATAATATTTAATATCTTTACGTTTATATAATCTTGATTCGTTCGATTGATTCGAGGTGTACCGACACGGAGTTTCACTCGCGATTTTGAATCATAATAGATCACTGTGCTTAATTCTCGTTCCGTCGGTAAAGTAGCACTTTTATACTCTTCTCGTATCGGTGTAGACTTTTTCGCAATAATTGATGACGAAATGACGCTTTTTGAAATCGAACATTATGTAGATAAATAAACGAGTTGTGCAAGCAAATGAATAGATTAGAAACGCAGTGTAGACAAATAAGATGTAATTGCTTCGTAGGATATAGAACGAATAGTCCATCTCTGGCAGTTTTCAGTTCGAAGTGTGTCTCCGTTTAATAACGAATAAGCAATAAATAACACGTTTCTTCGATTCTTATGTATGCTTTTTTACGAGCACAGTTGAAAGAACAAAAAAAATATATAATTTTCGAATTTCGCGAAGAGTATGCTTAGGACCAAGTTTCGAAGTGAGCCAAAAACATTGTTGTATTTTTGAAGATAACGCAATAGTCTATACGTTAATATACCGAACGTCGATATTACATTGTATTGTATAAAAATATATATTTCGCAAGGCTGAAAACTGGTACCTAATGGATAATATATATATTTCCCAAAACGCAATTGCATATCACTCTCAATCGTTCATTTGCCCGTCGATATTTGACGAAAAGGATAAAAGAAAAAAGGATGAAAAAAAAAAACTATTGAAAGTTAACTATTTGATTTTATAATACTCGTTACTTATACTCAATATATATATTCTGATAAATTCTCTATTCTTTCTCGAGCTCGTTCGGAGAAAAGTGAAAAAGCGAAATATTGCGTCGACGATAAACGAAATCAAAAAACTAAATAAAAAGAAGAGTCGAGCTGAGAAATGTAAATGTTTATCGTTGTTGACAGTTATTACACCGAAAGATTACAATCTTTTCTGCATGCAATCTCAATAATAATATTAATAATCATAATAATAATAACTATAACTAATACAAGCGACAAGACTGTCATTGCCTTGTTTTTTACTTATTACTATTTTACGATACGTTGAAAACTTCTTTAATCTCTAAATAATACGAAAATTATAAGAAAGTGCGAGTCGCGTATTTCGAATACATTTATATTGGGTGCTACGCCGCAAACACCACCACGATTCGATTACGTATTATACCCACACAGCTCGCTCACACCGATCGACGAGTGTATATTACACTCGAAATATGAGTTATATATACGATATTGTTCTAGTTATAAATGAAAAAAAAATTAAAATAATAAATGCAATACATCATATCACTCGTTACTTGTTATGTTTCAATTGTCAAAATTTTTGGTGGGAAAACAATGCGTCGCTCGTACTTGTAATTCATTGTGCATATATATAACCGACGGGGGGGTTGGGTTGGGGGTTAAGCAAAAAGGGGCACGATAATAAATGTAACATTGAAATGCATATCGAAAAAAATTAAAGAATAAAAATAAAATAAAACGAAACAATACGAAAGAGGACAAAAAACATAAAGTATAAATCGCGAAAGGGTCAACGATAACGAATTCACTTTTCTTTTATTTTTATACATACTTTTTATACGAAGCTAAAATAATTCGTATGCTACATTTTAAATAATAATAATAACAATAATAATAAAAAATAAATTATTTATTATATTATCGATTTGTAATAAGAAGTTATATAATGCGCTACAGCACACTTTTACACTCTCAATAATAATTACTAATAATTACGAGGAAATAAAATGAAAAAAAAAAGATAAAAAAATAAAATAAAGAAAACTTGCAATAGTAGATGCGAAAAAACTCTTCTCAAAAAATAAATAATTAAAAATAAAATACATTGTAAATACTACTGGCGTTTACATTGTAATCTAATATGACATAGATCGTAACAATATAATTAGCAGTGTATAATGTAACATAGAGAATGAAAAATCTATTTTGTATTGAAATCCCACCGTTTGAATAAAAACTGTTGGATAAAAAATGTATCATAGGTGTGTGTCTTGTGTCAAATTTCTTTTACCTATTACTGGAAAGATGATAGATTTGAAAAAGAAAAGGTATTCAACTTGGTATATAAGTCTTTGCTTTATTTCTATTATTTTACACATTTTCTTTATGAAATATGACAATCTAATTGTTACGTATAGACTATTCTAGTTTTTTTATTTACACATGTATATAAAGATATACAAAAAATATAGGTTTTATCAAAATTAATGCTGTACCTGCGCGAGAACCGGTGGATTGTAGTTCAGCAACTTCTCCGCCAAGTCTCGCGTCCTCTCCTGGGCCAGCATCTTCTCGACGCTTCGCCTCCTCGCCAGGGCGACCTTGTCCTCCTCCCCCTCGGCGCGCTTCAGGAACATGGCCGCGTGATGCAGGGCGACGTTGTAGAGCGCCGGCGACTGCTCGGGCCGCACGGTGTCGCGCACCAGCGCCGTGATGTACGAGTCGATCAGACTGACGTCGCGCTCGACCGGATACAGATACTCGTCGTAGGGCAGCAGCAGCTGCTGGGGCGCGAGGCCGACGTAGCGCAGAGCGCCCGCGTGCTCGGACCAGAGCAGCTTGCGATAGTGGGGCAGCTGGCGTTGGGCCAAGAAAACGCAGAGGGCCTGAGCGAAGCACGCCTGGCCGTAGGAATTGCCGATGAAGCCCTCGCAGAGCACGGTGAACAGATCGGCGAACGAGGTCAGGCCGGGCACGTCGCCGGCGAGATCGATCTCCTTGTAGTGCTCTCGCACTGCGAAAGTCAATGGTTCGATGTTAAAAAAAGAACAAATAAATGAATAAATTAATAAACCAATGCAAAATTCGTCGTACCTAGTTGAGCGATCATGCGCGAGGGTAGTTCGTTCTCGGGCGGTAAAATGAAGGCGGTGTCACACAGGTAGAGCAGCACCAGCCGGCTAAATCTCAAAGTCGGCGAGAGATCCTGGGTGAGCTCCGGCATCACCGACTCTAGCTTCAACAGATTCAGAATGTCGACGGTGCTCGAGGGCCGCCAGGCCTTGTCCTCGCGTATCCTCGAGTACGAGTCGATCAGAGGCAGGTAGACCCAGTCCTTGGGCATGGCCGCCTCCGACCAGCTGCCTCTGCGCGCGACGAATTTGTCGTAGAGCTTGCAGGCCAGGCTCGGATTTTCCTGGCTGCTGCTGCTTGTTTCCTGTTGTTGCTGTTGTTGGAGATCGAGACGCTGCAAGCCGTGCTCGAGGAAGCGCAGATCGATGCGCTCGGGCGCCAGACTGAACACGAGGATGTCGCGCACGTTGCTGGCGCAGTCGGCCGGCAGCGCCGACACGAGCTTGATGGCGCAGCGCCAGACGAGCTCGTTGATCTCGTACTTCTCGGCGCACTTGAGTCGAGCCTCGGCCTGGATGATCGTCAGCAGGAAGGAGTACTCGATGCGCGTGAACCAGGAGCGCTCGAGCGACCACGTCTTGTTCGTCAGACGTTTCAGGTAATTCTTGAAGTTCATGTTGTCGAATATCTGCTCGATCTCGGCGGTGCAGTCGTGCTTGAGGAAGTGCTCGAGACAAGTCTTGAGGAAGTATATCTTGGATTTCGGGTTCATGATGGGTTGAAGTTTACCCTCGTAGGTCATGACGCCGAGACTGGGTAGAGATGAAGGATCCCGCTGCGCAGCCGGATCGAGGCCGCTCAACAGATTCGACGACGTGCTGAAGAACGAGGAATCGGCGCTATGCGTTAAAAAAGATGATTGCGTAAACGTGCGATCGAATGATCATTCTTTACTTACCTCATGTGATGAAAAACGTGATGTTTCTTCATCCAGGAGCGGACCATGAAACTTACGTTGTCCAGAGCTCTCAGACACTCGGCGACGAGCACTGTCTGATTCCACTGTAAAGGAAGAAAAAAAATCAACGGTCATTATTTCTTTGTCTTTTTTAAAAATTCAAGTTAGTTACCAATACCATTCTTGTGAAATAATAATGGATATTTAAATTTTTCATTTGGAAAATTAAAAACTTGAAAATAATTGTAAACATCCTAATTTTGAATTAAAAATTTGTTTAAACATTTATGCACGACTCGATGCAGTTTAGGAAAAGTTTAGAAAATCGAACTCACGGTTGCCTCCTTGAGTTTGGCGAGCTGCGTGCTCCACTTGGCCAGCAGCACGACCACGTGCTCCTTGAGGGGCTCGTCGTACCTGGCCAGGGCGACCACGGCCGCGGCGTAGTCGCAGGCGAGCGGCGAGGCCGTCTCCAGGTCCTGATTGCAGGCCAGCAGACGCAGCTGGCCGATGAGGACGATCCTCGAGCCCTCGACGCTGTCGCGCTCGTAGCCGTGATGCAGAAAGAGACGCCAGAGCCGTAGACTCTCGATGTGCAGCCGGACGATCTGGCGATTCGGATCGCTGTAGATGTAGGCGAGCAGCGAGTGCAGGATGCGCAGATTTTTCAGGCGCTCGAGGGCCGGACGACCGGCGTAGATCACGAGGACGCGGCACAGACGGATCGCAGCGACCAGCGGACAGCCGAATTCACGGCCGGAGTCTCGATTCATCTCGTGTTGGTTCATCGACAGGGGTATGCATTTCGTGACTACGACGTCCAAGAGATCGGGCGTGCAGGCGATGTTCAGCGCCGTCTCGTGCGAGTGCCTCGCCATTCTCGTCAGTATTTCCAAGGCCGCGCTCATGCCGGACAGCGGTATTCTCATCTGACTCAGGATGTATCTGAAAATTGAAGTAAAAAAATACCATTGATTCCCGGTTCGACTCGTAAGCCCTTAAAAAAATCATGCCATACCTTATTCTCAACAGTATGTCGGAGCGCATCGCGGCTGCCACCGTGTCCAGTTGAGCGAGCTCGTGATCCTTGAGGCTCTCCGCGTCCCGTACGTCACCCATCGACGGCTTGAGCATCGGCTCCTCGAAGTCGTCCATCAGTCCGTACATCTTGTCCAGGCAGATCTCGTCGGTCTCGCTGAAGAAGAAGCCGCGCAGGGCAAGCAGCGCAGCCGTGACCACGGGCACCGCCGAGTCGTCCAGCGAGAAGCGCAGCAGCAGCAGCAAGTTGCGCTGGTTCAGCGTGTCGAGCAGCGGCGGCTGCAGGGCGCGATCGTACATGCCCGTGTGCGTCTTCTCCAGGATGTTGGCGAGCGTCGTCAGCGTCATGACGCGCTGCTGCTGATTGGCCGAGCGGGTGAGCTGCAGCAGCTCCTGCAGTGCGTAGCCCGGTCGCTCGGGCTCCTCGCCGTGATGATGCAGAGCCCGGTCGACCGTGACGTTGTCGTCGTTGAACGGCAGCAGGATGCCGTTGAAGTCGAATCGAGCGTTGTAGGGCTCGTCCGGTTCCGGGGCTTGAGCTTTCTTCTCGGCGAGATCTTCCATCCACTGAACCTTTTCTGGCTCGGGTTCGTCCATGTGCACCCAGCCTTTTTTCTCGGCTGTTTTTACTATTTCAACCACTGGCTTTGGTAATTCTTTCAAACCTTCTTCCAAATCGACTTCCATTTTACCTGAAAGTGTCTCACTGTTTCCAGAGTCCATTGGTAATTCAGCGTTTGAATCACTGACCTTATCTTCCACACTACTACTGCAAGCTTTGGCAGAGTCCAGATCTTTTTTACACATCTCCAGAATAGTATTTTTAGATTTATTTTTGGCATTCTTCATAGCTTTTATGAAAGCTAATGTTTCTGCACTGAGAGTAGCTTCAAGATTTTTCTTTTCAGCTAATATTTCTTCGTTGCTCATCTGCTTGAGTTTTTCAAGATTCTCGCTATGAACATCTTCAGCCAATGCACCAGTGACAACGTTACTAGCAGACATTTTACTCAATTCAGTAAGTTTATGATCATCGGTTGCCTAGAATTGTACAAAACCATTAAAAATGACGTTTTATTTCACATCATTCATTTCATTAGACTTCTTGCATTCTATTTACCTGCTCGTTTGGCTTATTGGGATTTGAATCAGAAAGAAACGAATTGAAGGTAGCTAAATCAACTTTGCGCTCAACAATGTTACCAAGTACCAGGTGAGTATTTTTCAAATCGTAATACCTATTGACAGGATCGATTCTTTGTTTCGGGGTATCATCCAACTTGTCTGAAAAAGAAAAACATTGTCAAACAATCATCGATCTCATTATCGTTCGCGTTAAATACATGAATAATTGATTCTCACCCATATCGATGTCATCATTTGTAACGCAGCCAGCACCCTGACCGGTGGATATTCTTTTTTTCTCATTCTCATTCTCTCTCTTTTGAGCGAACTTCGACTGTTTCTTGCTCGTAGCTACCTTGGCACTCGGAGTCAGCTTCTTGTCGAAAAACTCTTGCTGCATGCGCAACAGGTCTTCCTCGTCGTCCCCGGGCTTGGGCCTTTTGTTCGGCAAATCCGACATGCTGTCGATTCGATCAACAAGTCAAAAGCCCTTATTTACTACAGATATCTGCGATAAAAACAATGAAAATGTCAGTACGACATAACCAAGATAATTCGACGCTCGACAATGAGTGCAATTCAGCGTCGGTTGAGTCGAGAATGTCCGGCACAATTGGCCCTGATCGTAAAAGGTGCCTTTGAGATTGATCAAAGCTAATCAACGGCGCTCATAAAAAATGTTTTTATCAATTTCAAAAACGACAACCCGGTGTTGCTCGCTCGCGAGTGACACACGGCACTGAAGATGCGGCTACCAGACGACAGGCGCATTCCGCGCAGTTGGAGGCACGAGGTCGCTGCATTACCATCTGTGGTGGGCGCGATAAATTTGAAATGTTAATGAAAAAAATTTATGAAGGCATCAACAAAATTCAAGAAATTATGAAGGCTCAACAAAATTGTTAATATTTGAAAAAATATTAACTTTTCGCATACGTAGAACACTAAGTTTATTAATTGAGAATTTATCCATGATAAATGAAGTTATTTGAGCCTAATAAAATTATGATTCTTTTTACGACTTGGGAAAAACTATATCAATTTTTCGTAAACACGGTGCATTAGGCTTTGCTTGTTTTGGTCAAGATATAGTTTATTTTTTGCGGTGTTATGAGTTTGAATGAGTTTTTAATTGAAGATTCGTGGATTTTTAAAATTAAAAAATTTTTTTTCAATCATTTTGAATAAGTCTTACTTTTACATAACCGAGTGTTTTAATTTTGATCAGATGAGTTATATTTTTGTGGCGCAAGAGTTTGAATAAGCGTCAAAAATTTATTCCTAATATTGGCATCAATACATTAAAAAATAGGAAGAAGCTCCTTACTAATGAATTCGCACTCCTTTGTACTCAGATTTTTGAAAATCATTGGAAACGTATATTTTAGTTTACAATCAACCAACTATTAACGGAGATCCATGACATTTGAAAAAACGTATGATTGGAAAATAAAAGAATACTCGTCTAATCATTTTCAAAAATCCACATCTCGGACTCGATAGATTTTTTCATGAAAAATGGGAATCGGCAGGTGTTAATTTTAATTGACCCAGTCAATTGTCAAAAATCTATTTTAAAAATCTATGTTAAACTTACAAGATGTGTATATCGATCTTTAGGACGAGGCTTTTCATAACAAAATTTTATACACGAACCTTGTATTTGTATTGACAAACATTGTTATTAGTTCAAGCCTTGTCTGACAATTCAGTGTCGCTTCAACGCTCACCGGTAGTTGAGCCAATAAAATCCATACCCCGAGGTAATGAAACAAGTACTCGTTATTTTTTATTAATTAACGCGTACATTTTTCAGAGGTAAGGTAATATACATTTTTTCAATTCGAAAGAGTACTTGTACAATAATGTGCAAAGCAGAGAAAATTTGAATTCAATACACGGCAGACGGTTGGCTCGCATCGATAATATTTTGATACTCAATTTAAATCTTTTTCGAAACGGGTCAGTTTCCGAAAACCGTCGGATTTCCGCGCCTAGTCGAGCCACTCCAGCGACATCATGCCCGCGACCATCGACGGTTACGATCAAAATAGCGTAAGAACGGCATCACTCCCCACAAAAATACAAATTTAAACCGATTTAAAACTGATTTTTCGTCGCGTATTAGGAGACGAAATCCATCTGTTACTACGGAGCGGATCAGCGGGGCAATTCCCTCTACGTCAAATTCAAACGTAATCCGGGAAACAGATCGGAACTGACGTTACTCTTGAGGAGCGACGAGGACGTTTACGAGCTAGCGGAGCATCCGAACACGGTGATAACCCAGCACAGGGACGATCAATGGTCAGCC
This sequence comes from Trichogramma evanescens, assembly GCA_902732785.1. Taxonomy (NCBI): domain Eukaryota; kingdom Metazoa; phylum Arthropoda; class Insecta; order Hymenoptera; family Trichogrammatidae; genus Trichogramma; species Trichogramma evanescens. The sequence continues at coordinate 6,980 of CACVKI010138240.1, read as the reverse complement.
CAGGGACTGACGCTGCAGGTCTTGGAAAAGGACAGGCGAGCGCGGATACATTTCAATGGTCTTTTGAGAAAAGGCACGCGTAAGAGCGTCTGCGAAGATATCCACACTGACCTCGAGCACGTCCGATTGAATTTCATGTGAGTTTACATTTCGACGTTATGTTTTTGACAGCAAAAATTAGAAAAAGTTCGATCGTTGATACAATCGATTTTTTCGCAAAGATTCGTAGCTTCCTCGAAACCCCGTTGGGCCAACGGCCGCAGATGGCTGGACAAAAAGTCGCCGTTGTTGGACAAGGCGCGAATCGATCAGTACGGATCGATGTCGGGCCTGGTCAGACTTCAGAACAACGAGAGCCGGGAGATGTTCTTGCGCGGGCTGCGTCAATTCTTCGCTGGCAAATCCAGTCGGCCCGCAGCGATCTCGAGATGGACTCTGATCGGCCTGGACGAGATCGGAAATAGCTTTTGCTGTTACTCCAAGAGCAGCACGTCGTTGAGAAAGTAAGGGAGATAGAGAGATAGACGAATCGGGGTATAACGCGATGCTAAAATTAATTATAATGTTCATTGGCAGAAATAAATTGGGACACGTAAAGGACCCGGTGGAGAACATCACTTACATCGACTCGAACGAAATGGACATTAACGAATTTAAAAGAAAATTGGCTCCCGAGGATAAATTAGAAGCTGTGAAATTTAAATTTAAAAGTTGGTTATCGAATTACTAATCGTATAAGTATAACTGTTATTATTGTAATTTTTTTTTTTTTTAGCTACCATGCTCTACGACAAAATCCAACTGTCGAAAAAGTACGAGGTACATATCGCGCTGATGAGACCCACGATGAAAAGATTGTACGGAGGATATCCCTGGGCCTATCGGACCACCTACTGGGACTGCAAATTGAACGTGAACGGCGCGATGGGCCACGGACTGGTCGAGCTGACCGAGCCCTACCGCGGCGAGTGTCCCCTGGCGAGGCTGCCGAGCCCCAACGGCACGAGTTTGCTGGAGCCCCCGTCGAGGCCGGAAGGCGCGGACGAAAAGTCGTACAACGAGGTCGCGCTGCTCTGGCTGGGCAATCCGCGCTGCAAAGACGAGAAACTGTGCGGGGCGGACGTCGCCTCGCTCGCCCGGCTCATCCAATTGCGATCGACGCAGGTGAGCTGCTGTATGTAGCCGCGGAGACGAGATGAGATTTCGAGGCGCGCGCGACGCGAGTACACTTTTTTTTTATCGATTTTTTTTTTTTTTCTTTTGACGCTCCAAGTTCGAAGTACCTCCAGGTTTTTGCGTGACGACCTACGCCTTCGAGTGCTTCTTGAGGCACAACAAGCGACTGCTGGCGGCCATCGACGAATTGATCGACGCCTACAAAACGCGGCCTCCGACGATCATTGAACCGTTCGAATACCGCACCGAGTGGCGAGAGAGAAGAGTCGGTAGACCCGACATAACTGAACCCTTGAAAAAGTGCGTTCATCGTTAAATCGTTTCGAGAAATCGAGCGTCGTTGTAAACTTTTAAACGATTTTTTAAACATTTAGAAACTAATATGAAAGGTCGGATTTTGTGATACGTGTAAAAATTTATAAAAGTTTACAGAGGGTAATAATTTGTTTCTTTTTTTTAATCAATACCAGCTAAAATGTTTAATAAGATGAAAAAAAAATAATATAACTCATATAAGCTTTTTAAAATACTTTTGTACGCTTTTACTCAGTTTTTAATGTAGACTAATACTACTATCGAAATTGATTGTTTAAAATCGATCCTTTTATTTTAATTTAAAAATGTTTAAAAAAGTTTTAAGAAGTTTATAAAAATTCATAAAATCAATTTTTGGCTTAAAATTTCGGCAAATTTTAAGTTTAAATTAAATTAAAGATTCTATTGTAGCTGGTTTTTGAGTTAAAAAAATGAATTTATTGCCATTTGTATACTATAAAAACTTTTTAATACTGAATTACAAGGTCAGATTTTGGACACTCACAAGGAGATCCATTCATGTTCGGGTCACCAAATGTTCTGAAATTTTTTTTGTGGTGAATGATGAATCCCTCTATAGTTAGTTTGATCCAATGGGCCCTTCAACAACATTTTTAAGCATGGCAACTTTTTTAATATTATTTAATCTAAATACTATAAAATAGTCTATTATGGTCTCGGGCTAAAACAGTAATGTCCAACTGACTGAAAAGTACTGGTACTTTGACCTTTTCAAGTCTTAAACACTTTTTCAAAAAAAGAAACACTTTAGCCCAATTAGTTTTTTGTGCAAGTCTTAAAAGCCAACCAACTTGAGCTAAAATTAACGATCTTCACTATAAATATTGATGCAAAAAAAAAATTGTTATATTATTAAACTCACTGTTTCTTCTTTTTCACCCGTTTCTGACACTCATTTGAAGTACTTTCCATATGTTTTGAGTGTACGATTACCTTATCAATGATGCTGCATCAACGATTTTTTATCCATTTTTTGCATCAATACTTATAGAAAAGTACGTTAACTTTAACTCAAATTGGTTCACTCTTTGAGACTTGCACAGTAAACCAATTTGGCTAAAGTGTTTATTTTTTGAACAAGTATTCAAGACTTGAAAAGGTCAAAGTACCAAAACTTTTCAATCAGTTGGATTTGACTGTTTTAACCTATACCATGATACGATATTATATGGTATTGATTATTATTAAATAGTATTAAAAACTTCATCGTGCTTAAAAATGCTATTAATAGGCTCATTAGATCAAACCAATCATAGGGGGCTTCATCATTAAGTACCAAGAAACCACACAAAAATTTTCAGGACATTTACCGAGAGATGAAAGGACCTCCTTGTCAGTCCCCAAATGGGATACTTGGATATACATATTGGAAGTTAATAATAATACGCATTATTTTCTTTTATCTTTTCTCCCTCGCACAAATTCAGAATCGCCGATTTGTTCAAGACGGCCACACTGCCACCGGACGTGGAGCGTCAGATACGCAAGGCACTGGGCAGATCGCAAGAGATTCCGGACGTGGGATGGATCGTGCGATCCAGCGCCCATTACAAAGAACCAATAAGGGTGTTCTCGTACGGTACTTACGAGGCGCCGGGAATTCGCTCGGCGGACGACGTGATCGGGCAGGTGCTCGGGCTCTGGGCCGTGGAGTTCGGGCGCAGACACGTCGAGTATCGGCACAGCTGCGGCCTGCCCCTGAAGAGTCCCGTGGCGGTGTTCGTCCAGAAGAGGGTCGCGATCCACGCGACCGGTGCCGTGTACACCAGACAGGCCGACAACGGCGATCCCCGCGAAATGTGGGTGGAAACGAGAGAAGCGGAGCAGTGGTTCGACTTTCGGCGCGGCACCGACGACTCGCTCTCGCTGTCCAACAGCGGATTGATATATACCTCCGAACGGAAGGCCGCGGGATTAATTAAGCTGCCCAGAGAGAGGCCGATCAGCCAGAGGGTCGCGCGGAGAATCGCCGAGATGGGCCTTGAGATCGACAAGCTGTACGACCAGGCGCGCGACATCGAGTGGGCCTGGACGCGGCGGCCCCAGGACAAGATCTACGTGATGCAGTGCCAGCCCGCCGAGTGGCTGCTCGACGACGACTGGACGGACTTCGAGCTGAGCCACGAGCTCGGCTCGGGCGTGCCCGCCGACAAGGACCTGCTGACCTTCGCCCAGGCCGACGAGCTGTTCCCGCGCTGCCTGACGCCCCTCACCTGCACCGCCGTCGTCGACAGGCTCGTCCCGTCGACCTTCGTGCTGGACGACGACGACGACGAGGACGACGTCGTCGACCGAGACGACGACGGCACCGACCGCGTGAAGACCAATCCGCTCTTCGTCGCCAACATGAGGGTCGCCTTCAATTATTACGATGTAAGCACATCCGTAAATACGAATTTAATGATTTAAATCTTTCGTTATTTGAGTCAAATTTCAAATCTCCAGTTATTTAAAAAATCTGAATGCATTTCTACAGTACAAATCTCGTTGAATTTTTACAGATTTTTGAGAGGCTTCGAGCTTTCAAAAAATATTATTGAAAATTTTGATAATTTAATTACGGCTGCGATGCAAAACAAAGCCTGAACAATTTTTAACTTATTTTTGGCATCATTGTATGTGTACTTTTTCAAAATTTTCAATAATTTTTTTTGATGGCCTAAAGCCTCGAAAAATTCTTAAAAAAGGTTATTTGTTTTGTTGAAATATACCTTTGTGAATTTTTTAAAATTTTCAATAATAAAAAATGAAGTCAAAAATGACTTCGGAATTGATATCGATAGAAAATTTCAAAAGACGTTTATAGGTGGCTTTGGAACTTTTTTACTACGTACTATAAAAATATTCTGAGCTATGAACATGTCTAGAAATGCATAAGAAACCTATTTTTATTCTTAAAAATTGAATTGATACACTTATTATGGAATAGTCCAGTATTCGACCAAGGTAGAGTTTTAAATAACACAAAAAAAAAGATTTGACGATTTATAAGTGCAGCTATATTTTTTTCCGGAAACATAATACCAGAAGAGAAAAAAATGTTCATTGCATCATTGTTTTACTTTTATAAATGCTACGTATTCAAATAATAGCTAACGGCGGTCGGGCATTGGTAGGTTTATATTATGAAATTGGATTCAAACCACGAAAGATCGTAATCGAGTTTAATTCGCGTATCAAATTAATTCGTAAATTCAAATAGATTTAATTTAGAAATTGTTTTTAAATCTTTACAATCCTGTTACGGGGCTATCGTCCTTCCCTCGTAACCGACTCAAGAAAAAAATTCCGAACGCTTTTTTCTTTCTTCTTTCAAGTTCGTGATGCGCAACTGCGAGCAAACGAACATCAAGGACTTGATGCTGAAGGATCTCGGCCTCTGCGGACGCGTGATCGTCACGAAAGAACTGATCGAGGCCGCGATGAAGCGTCGCTACGGCCTCGTCGATCGCAGCAGCCTCGTGCGTCACTTGGACCAGACGAAGCTCGAGCGCGGTGTCGAACGGGACGAGCGCGAGATCTGCGTCTGGAAGATCGAACAACTCGAGCAGAAATTGGTCAAGCTCAAGGTAATGACGGTGCAATCGGATCAGAAATTCGCCGAGCTGGACAAAAATTCGGAAAAACTCACGAAGATGTCGCGCTGTCACGGCTTCTTCTCGCGGGTCTGCGTCCAGAAAGTGATGGAGATCATGCGACTGCTGTCGTCGTCGGACAACCGAGCCGGCGCGTTCACGGCCCAGAACTTCGCGGACGCGTCGCTGCTGCTGGCCAGAGGCAGACGCGTGCCCACCGCCCAAGTGCCTCGGGTACTGTTCAGGGTGAGCAAGGAGATCTGGAAGAAGATTTGGCTGAAGGAGAGAAGAGGGGAACTTGGAGTGGCAGATTTCGGCAAAATGGATCTTTCGATGGTCGACAGTTGGCTGAAAACCGACGTGAAAGCTCAGAGCGCGTACAGTCACATATTCAATTTCATGCACAGAGATGGCAATCTCGGCCACAATGAATTCGAATTGGCAGAGGAGCCTTACATATTGAAGCCGGACCGTTTTTACGCGTTGCTGAAGGTAAGGATGAATTAAATTCGGGATCATAAAGATTTGTATTACATTTTTTATTTAAATCGAATTTAAGGGGATAAACCAACGTTAAATCCTATAAATTAGAAAAGATAACAATTTAATGTTGATATTGGAATTTTTCTTTTTTGATGTAAAATTATGTTTTTAAAAATCTTTTTACATGAATCCTATGAACAAAAGCTAATATCAAAGGTAAGAGACATGTTTTTTTTTATGAGAAAAGACTGGTGAAAACATAGTTTTACATTAAAAACAAAAAATCTCAATATTAACACTAAGTTTTCATGTTTTTTAATTTACAGGATTCAACACTGGTTAGTCCCCTTAATTCACGAAACAATTTGATTTTTGAAATAATTTTATTTTAAGGGCTCAAATGGGGGCTGTAAATAAATTTTTATATGGACCCAAATAACTGATTTGAGAGACTAGAACTATTTTGATTCATCGAATAACTTTAAAACATTTTTCACTTTTACTGCCTAATATCGTGAATGAAAAATCAAAAACAATGAAGCCCCTTTTTAGCCTTTAAAAAAAATAGAACCAAAATGAAAGCAGCTGTAATCACGATTACAGTATGTGATGGAAAATTTCGTTACCAAATTCGTTTAATGTTGAAGCGATAAATGATTGTTGTCGTGAGAATTATTGTAATCATTCAAAATATTTTACTTTCTTTAGTATATGGAAATTTCAGACAAGTCATATTGCCTTTTTCGGATACTCGACTTTTTAACAAGTAATGGCGTCTTTTGTTTGCAAATATTTGAATTGCCTTATTCGCGCTATTTTTTGAAGATCAGACGAAACAACCCTTTACAATACACCATTTGATGGTACTTTGTCCATTTTAATCCACGCGACAATTTGATTCGTAAATGAAAATAATTTCAATTCCCAAATCAATGGGATTAATTAAATTATTTTTAATTCAATTTACAACAACTCGCAGTACTACCACGGGGTGCTCAGGAAGCCGCTGCGCGAAGACTTTATGGTGTATTACCCTATTATGAAATCCAGGTACAAGTGGACACCCGCGCCACCCTCGGAGACGCTACTGGCGAGAGTCGCCACGCCGATCGAGCCCGAGGCTCGCGAGCGAATCGGCGAGCTGCTGCCGCGCGCCCAGCAGGCCGTGGAGCATCGCGAGTTCGCGAGGATGCTGCTGAGCAAGGCGACGCACCGAGTGAGAACGTTCTACTGGTCCAAGGGCGTCGAGCTCGCGAACGCGGGCAAACTGCCCGACCCGAGACTCGTCCACTACCTGACCAGCTGGGAGGTGCTCGAGCTCGCGGAGGCCACCTGCTGTCCTCGGCTCGTCAGGAAGGCCCAGCGCAGATGCGAACTGTGGCCGCGACTGGACCAGGCGAGATATCCGCT
>CACVKI010138239.1:0-18387 GCA_902732785.1 Trichogramma evanescens | reverse complement strand
TTTTAAGGGGTTTTGAGGTTATGAATGTCATTTTTGAATACAGATTTGAATTCTACATCAAATTTTACATGAAAAAACATTGTTCAGCAATTTTTTCATATGCACCCCAGAAAATCAAAGTAACAAGCAAAATATTTTAAGGGGTTTTGAGGTTATGAATGTCATTTTTGAATACAGATTTGAATTCTACATCAAATTTTACATGAAAAAACATTGTTCAGCAATTTTTACATATGCACCCCAGAAAATCAGAGTAACAAGCAAAATATCCTCAAAACATGAAAATCCAACTTTGAGGCCCTGAAAATTCAATAGGGTTGGACCTAAAGGGCTGAGATGTTCAGGATTTTCATTTTTCATTGTGTTCTTGAAGAGTACATGGTTAGTTTTAACTTCTTTTTTTGGCCTGCAACACCTGTTGTGGAATAGCCCATATACACATATATATACAGTGCTTGCGCGCACAGGACCAGTAGTGCAGCAGCGTAGTAGTGTGCAGTCCTATATGCCGCTCCGGAGTACTGACCACCACCAGTAGCAGCAGCAGCAGCGGCAGCAGCAGCAGTAACAGAGATAGAGCAGAGGGGGCAATCATTAATCTTTGTAAGCTAGCTTTGCTAGTGGGCCACTTGGCAATATATACGTGTGCGCGACTGTGCGCCTGTACGTGTGGTAGGATGTATTTGTACGTGGGCTAGTAGCTTCCTTTCTCTGCGCTCGAGCTTGTATATATGCTTGTACTATATCTATCCTGGCAAGTGTACGTGTTTATATCCATACACACAAGCCTATATCCGGATGCTACCCATATACGCACGGTCGCATTTGTGTATACACGTTCATATAATACGCACGTGTGTATGTTAACGTGTATGAATCCCTGTATGCGGGATCCTCGATTGCAAAATGGAGAGCCCTATCGGCTGCGCGCACATAGCTCCTTGCATGTGCATACGTCCTCGCAAGCTTACATGCACACATTTACTTATTTATATATACGTCGCGCGGAGGCGAGCCCGACTCTGTGTGTGTATGTGTATACACTCGAACGACCGCACTATTAATCTTAAGATATTAGTCCTTGGGTGTGCAGGCGGCCCGCTTGTATAGTGGAATACATGCACGAGAAAAGTTGTCGAGCGCCAGCTTCAAAAGACGTGGATAGAAAAAAGAGAAGCAGTCTTATCGAGCAAAATTTTTTCAACGCAGCCCTCCCACGCGCGCGTCATTTTTTCAATTTTTTAACGACGTTAAAGGCATGCACGAGAGAAAGAGACAGGGACAGAAAAGCTTTTCATGCAAAATGTACGTGAGATACTATAGGACCCTTATTCAAACGACCTATATTGAGAGCTGCCACCGCTGCCACTGCTGTTACTAGGGGCCGTTGCTTTTGAGCTACTGACATAATTTCTCTAAAGAAAATGGTGCGCGCATCGGAATTTTCGTGTATATTTTATGTATTTACGCTCATAAAGCAAGTGCTCTGACGTACACATAGAGTGTGCCATTTACATATTTTTATATCGCCGTAGTAAATCCGTGTAATTATTTATTGTATCGATTGCTAGAAAGACCAAATGTCCTCGTACTCGTCGATTCATCGAATTTGCTACATTATTCATCCCCGAATAAAAGGCGAAATTGCGACTGAAGTTGCGGCCTCTTTCTCACGTAAAAAGCCACTTTCGCACTGCGCGCATTGTTCGTAAAACGAATATGAAAAGCTTTTGCACCAGTCTATTATTGGTGCGCAGTGCGTGAAAAGTGTGTATATTGTTTGTGAAATCAAGTATACATAGTGCGAGCTCGAAGAAAAATATGGGTTTCTCCACTCCGTTCTGGTTGATGCGAAATGTACCACTACTGCGTATAACACGCCGCTGTCACTCATGCACATCAGGTTTCGACAGACATTTTATTGTCGAATGGACATCAGTTCTGATGGCCCAATCACCGGCGACGAAATGGATGTTGCTCGAACAAAGTTTAACAAGTTATACATACGAACGAACAAATAAAAAACAATGCCGTGCATTGCGCACGATCGCCTAACGAAGAAGAAAAATTGAAATGAATAAAAGTTGATCCAATTGAAAGTGTCCTGTGCGCAATAGTGTTTAGTTCGGCTTTATACCCACTTACTTGGTGGACTAATTTGACAAACTTAGTATCGACTGAGGCACGTGTTATATATTCATATTCGTAATCAAAACAAATATCTTGAAATTCAACACGTAACTCTAATTAGCCTTTGAATTATAAAATTAGAGGAAGAGAAAATCTTTTTTGAAAAATGTAAAAAAATATATTGGCAAGATCGGAGCGGTAGTTAATCTAGCTACGCTGCGCGCTGCACTTTGATGGGACTTCGTCGATTCTAATCAATTATTTTTTAGACTTCAAACTCCAAGCTTTTGATTAATCGATACGTTTCCAAGTGAGTAGCCTAACGAAACTTGATGGAGTAGGATATCACGCAGTTGATCACACTTTTTAATTGGATATGATCAGCTTCGTAATTCAATCAAAAAGTTTGACGAAAATAAAACCTCATACACAAAAAATGTTCTCTAACTTTAAGTAAAATCTACAAGATATACAGTAGATAGTAAAAACAATATAGCATGAAAAATTAATAATATTTTGGTAATTTGTTTCTACAGCTATAATTTATTAATATTAACATAATTTTAATCATCGAGAAATCATCATGGTATTTGGTTGAAATTCAAGGCCAAATTCTAACCTTTCACAATAACTACAATTGAATGGCTGGAAATTTAATCAGAAACTCAATCAGAAATTTAATGTAAGGCGTGGCTGCATCAGCTCATTTTACACCCACCACATAGCTTTCTCTAGAAGGAATCAAAAGTAATATTGAATTAAAAGATTTTTCACGCATTAACTTCCAAAACAACATACAGTTGCAAAAGCACTAAAATATTGTCGTTATATTCTTGTTTCGATCAAAGAGCCTCGTGAGCTTTTTCCTCAAGCTCGTTCGCAGAAACGAGCTTTTTCTTCCATTCCTTTTCCAAGTATTGTACGTGGTACATTCTTATGATGCACTCGGTAGTCACGATGCTTTCAAGCAGTAAAAGACCGATAAATCCCAATCTGCGCGCACTTGCTTTATGTGTGGCCCTTCTTTCCTTTACCTTCTTGTACGCATATATACACCACTCGATTGAGTTTTTTCTTTCTCATATACGCAAATGCCCGAGTGTCTAGTTTTCGCGTCACAAATCACAGATCTCTAGCAATAAAGTGTAAATTCACTGCCTCTCGCTCTTGCTCTTTCTTTCTCATACCAGTCTTCCTGCGCTAGCGCATCTAGATGTAGCGCTTCTCGAGCAACGCCCGAGGATGTCTAAAATGTATCAAGTCGGTGCGGGATGGGGAGAGACGCAGGAAAATTTCGAAATACCAACAAACTTGACGAGGTAGGAAGAGAGAGCAAAGGTAGGAGATTGTTTTGATTCCCGCTACGAATCTTCTTCTTGAGCTTTCGTTAAGCTTTCAAACTGCTTAAAGCTTCTAGCAAGCTTTTGAGGTTCCGATTTTATAATTTAAACAGCTCCAAATTAATCTGACTTGAGTCATATTAAATTAAAAATTGTATAATTCAAGCACATTTGGTTACAATAGATAAAGTGTAAAGCACTCGATGAAAATCAGAAACCACTGATTACAAACGAAAAAATATTGTAGTACTCACTATAAGACCCATGTTAGTGACTGCGAAACTCAGTTTTCTAGTCACAAACTAAGCACATGCTGACGTAACTAAGAATTTTCGTTGGATAAACAAAATAGGATTTTTATGTAACAAAAGAAAATTATAGTTGGTAAAAGAAGAATACTTGACGTCTACAAAATCAAGTATTGTAGGCCAAAACCAACGAAAATTCATTAACACTTACAAATTATACATCCAGTATAGTCTGATAGTCTAATGGCTGCGGCGGATGATGAAACGGCGCTAGCCAGCGACAGCCGTGCTATTTGAACATCAAATACTGCGTTGCATGCGGCCAATTGTCTAGCAGACTATGCTAAATGTCAATTGTTTGACGCCAACTAAACATTCTAGTTGCATTAAAAATAATTTTCGTTTAAAACAATAAAGTCCGATTGCGTTGAAAAAGTCTTACTTACGCTGACTTGTGTTCATTTTGCGAATATAAAAATGAATTTTGTAACGACTAGAATGACTTCAATAGTATAGTATATGATCTTTTTATGTTTGCATGTTTGCTTTATGTAATTGGCTGGACGAGGTGTTAATTATTCAAGGGTAATTAACGTAAATTACAAGCAGTTGACAATCAAAGTCCTATTATACATATAGAGCAACACAGCAAACCTCATGTGAAATTCAAAATTCAAAATCTATGGATTCATTGAAGCCCGAGTCGAACAATATAAGCTAGCAGCACATAATACATGCAGCAGTGCATACACATTCGAGAAGTAAAACATTTCCATCACTATGTCTCTTAGGCCTCTTTGCCAAGCTCGATACATATATACTGCGCACACACGCGTACACGTATATAAAAGCAGCAGCACTGCAGTACATACACTTCAGTACGCTCGCAGAAGCTGCTACAAAAGTTCAAACATCCTGATCCGCTTAAATCGAAAGCGTAGTCGAGCTGAGCTGCAACTGCTGCTGCACATACGCGCGCGGAGCTTGCAAGCGACGATGCAGCCACTAGCTATTTCGCGCGCGCGCCCGATGAAAACACGTATGCGCGCGACTCGACGAACGAAATAGAGAAACGTATATAAAATACATTCGAGGCTGCAGTTGCTTGCTCGCGCTCACGTTGTCGCGGTATATACGACACAGAGCTCGAGCTCTATATAGCGAGAAACGGCTTTGAAAATAAGACGAATGACGGGAGCGAGCGCGGCACGGGTGCAGCGTGCTTTTTTGCATGCATAATGGCGTGCAGCTAGGCGAGCTCGCTTGCCTCACTTGCGGAGGAAAAGCATAAGTCAGTCATCAAGTTTTATATGTTCGGCGCGCGAAATTTTCAACGCGGCCGCTTTTACAAAAACATCGTGTATACGCAGGTTTTATGTACCATGTATTATGAACAGCGTATTTCGGTATCTCGTTTAAACACATTCATGTGCAAATGTCCAGCGGAGCTTGTGTGTCGGCGCTTGTGCTTGCGGAAAACTTCTGCTTCAGCTGGAGCTTTTGCGCTCGCCGCGCGAGAGGAATTAATCATCTAGAAAACGAGGCTGCACTGTGTAAAACTTAGCTTAGAAAAGAAGATACCCCGGCATACTGCGCTGCTTTGCGCGTCGCAGGTATGAGAGAGCGAGCGAGAAAAAGTCAACCACGTGAACGTATTGTATATATACGCGAGCGTAGAACTCGCTGCTTTACGCTCGCGAGCTGCGAGAAAGATAGAATATAATCACATTTGCAGTCAGTGAATCACTTCTAAATTCCAGTAGCAGTCAGTAACAGCAGCGACGCCAAGAAGAGACAAAAGGAACGAGGATAACAGCCGTGAGAGAGCAAAAGAGAGAGAAAGTCGGAATACGCAGGCGTCGAGCAACTGCTGCTATTTCTCAGGATTTTTGCATAAAGCTCGAATATAACTCGACCAGAATGCAACGCGGCAGACGGCGACGACGACATGCGCGTTGCAAGACTCTATATGTTTGTGTATGTGTGTAGTTTCAAGGAAGGAAGATTAATTATGCGGCGCCTCATCTGCTTTTCTATTCATACACACGCCTGCCTTCCTGAGCATACATATATCTGTAGGTACAGCATCTACTCACCCAAGCAGCCAGTCGTTCAAGCATACACGTAAGTGTGAAAAAGACGAGCGCCACGCGCGAGTTGCAAAGTGTACGCGATGAGAAATTTTACCTAGCACGCAAAGCTCATACATGCACGCGAGTCGGTTTTTTATTTCGACTTTTATTTTTTTGTTGTTTTATTTTCGCGCACTGCACTTTCCAGTACGTATGCGCGTGCAGCAACGATTTCTTTCCAAGACAGTAGCGCTTGCTTATGCTCTTCCCAAGAGCATTTGGAGTCAGCAGCTCGCAAAGTCGTATGTGTGTAGGTGTCGACGCTCCTGAGCGACGATTTCGTCGTTTTTCGTCGTTTATGTGGTAGGACCGCGAGTGCACGTATGTAGCGAGCGGCGAAACAGTCGCAAAGTTAAGAAGACAATTTTTCATCCTGGAATACGCGACAGTGGTTTTTTCTGATTTCTATTCCTAGTATTTTTCATGGATGAATTCGTTGAAACAGCTTGTACCTCTTTTAAATCTGTTAAAAAATATTTTTATTGATTTTCGAGCATATTTTGTGAAAATGGGGGTTTTTTAACACGAATCACAACTTTTCGCCCTCGTCAAACAAATAATTCACCTTTGACGAATTACTTCTATATAATTAAAACATTTAAGCTTGTTTGCGAAATATGTTTCGAAAATGCTATGCTTTCAAATATCTTCCTTCGCTCCCTCTTAGCTGAAAATTTTATTATCCCAGCGCCACGCATTGGCCTTGTTGTATTACGTGTGTATATGTGTGTGTGAGCCGCTTCTCCTGGTCTCTATGGGTGGGGGTTTGGGGCTCTCCTGAGAGGTAAATTAACTTTGTGTAACGCGCTGACGTATGTTAATACACACAGCCCACGTTGGAAGAAATGTGAACTAATGAGCTTATACTTTATATATAATGCAGTACTGCGTATCTGTCAGCCAGATGGAAATGAAAAAAAAGAAGAAAAACAAAAAAAAACTAACAACAACATCAACGAGCAAGCTGGTTTTGAGCTTTTTTGTTATCGTATAAAGCTCGTACGCATGTTACTAATCAGATTACCATTCAGCATTTCTCATTGTTTTTCACTCCCACGTATAAATGGCTCATTAAAAAATATTAAATCGCCCAGCGATGTATATACAGTATGTGCGAGGCAAGTTATACAGGGGCGAGCAGTGTGTGCTCTATGGGGATCTCTGCGGAATATTGAGTTATGCAGAATATATACAGAGCGCACAGAGCGGCAGTCATAAAACGTTCTATATAATGCATAACATTCACGTGGCAGTCGAGTTGCGCCAAGTTTTGGTTGGAGGAAGGCCGAAATATTCTCTCTCTCCCTCTTGCTCCGTCGGCATAACTCGCTCTCCTTTCTCTCTGCGGAGCCAAGGCGCGCGCACAAAACCCATAAGCCGTCGCGAGAACGGCTCGCTTCGAGGTCTGTAATGGAATTTTGAAACTAGCCTCGTCGCGCAGGGGCTAGTACGCGGGAGTATACATACGTACGCTGTGCAGAGCTACTAATCATAAAGCGATCCACTACCAATCGTTTGCTCGGCTTTTATCTCTGTCCTCTCCCGAATCGAGGAAGCATGCGTCGAGGTCGAGGTTAAAACTCTCCAACTAGAGAGTGGGACGAGTGAAAAGTAATCTGTCGCATTATGGTAATGCGATCTCTCTGTCTGTTTCGCGAAGTATTTGGCGGAGCGGCAAAATCAATCGGATCAACGACATCTGAACTATAATGCCGCCTCACTATTATGTCGTAGTAGTACGAGTCGACGTCCTCTCGGCCGCGCGTAGAAATTCCAAGCTGCAGGCAGTACTCTCAGAATCGAGGATGTGTGTGTGCGTCTGCACGGACTGCAGTCTATATACAGCTACGGAGTATGGAAAGCGAAGGAGCTGCTGCTGCTGCTGCTGCTTCGAGCATTGTTGCAGTACGAACAAAGAGGAGCGAAGGCTTATCGTATGACAAAGAGCTCGAGACTGATAAGAAAGCTAGCGCACTCGCAGCTTCACTCACTCTGTCTCTGTTGTAGCGCTCGGCTGCTGAGCTATCATCGTTTCCGTAAACAAGACGTTGCTGAGAGAGAGAGAGAGACTTTTCGCTGGCTGCCCGTGAAATATATAGACATACGGAGCCGAGCTTTGAGCTATATAAGGCATTATTTTTTCTCTTCGCTCTCCTTCCATCAATAGCCATATCAGAGAGGAAAGGAAATTACATTATTATTATCGGAGGTGGAGCAAACTTTCTCTCTCGCTTTCTGTGACCTCGTCAAGCAGTCGATGAGGATCTCTCTCCTTCTCTTTCTCTCTCTCTCTCTCTTGGGATGAACGTAAATCTATCTTCTTCTACAATCTACGGCTAATTACTCCAAGAGCACTATTTTCAACAGCACCGATTGTACATTTTTATTTTTAGTTATGGCCATATTCAAGAAGGTAATATAATATTTTGTTATAGAACACGCTTCATCAATGCGGCTTGTCCCAAAAATGGCTGTACTTTACTTCTATAGGCTGCCTGGCCGACGTCATTATTCACCTATAACCCATCCGTTTCCTTCGTCTTACATTGCATGCACGTGTATATCCGGACTATGACGTTCGAGTTTGGTTTAGACGTGCATATAAAGCGGGCTCATCGTGCCCCCTTACTCGTGTATCGCCTTGCATTATCAGCACCGAATTTCTTTTCTAAACAAAAATTCGCCCCGGGCCCTGAAACACTTTCTTTGTTCGACGTATCGCAAGCAGATAGTGCGGCGCATTTTCTGCAATATCTCGAGCTCGTGTATGCCGACGCACCCAAAGGCTTACGCGCGCGTGTACCTACACCAATTACCATCTTGCTTAAATAATGGCGCACGCGTATGAGTCGTATAACGCTTGTTTGGTATTTGAGCTACCGAGAGCGAAGGAGAAAGAGACTAAGCGAAAGTGAATAATGAACGAGAGGGAAAATAAGTTTACAGCGGTGGAGGACGTAATGCCGAGAGTAATGCACAAACAAAGTTGCAGTTGTAGCTACGAGGCAGCAGCAGCAGCAGCAGTTGCAGTAGAGCAGTCTGGGCATTAACAAGCCTTTTGTATTAAATGCTTAATGTTGAGCGCCATCCACAAGGCTCTGCGTTTATACGCACGCACATCTAGTGCATTCGAGACTTGACCTATTGCATCTGCAGAAGCTCACATCTCTCTACCTCTCTCTTTCTAACTCTCTCTCTCTCTCTCTCTCTCTCTCTCTCTCTCTCTCTACGGCAGCTACTGTAATGCTTTGTTCATAATTAACCCGAAGCTGGCGTTACATGGATTCCCTCCTCCTCATCGACCCTAGTGCGCGCACTTATCAGACCTCTTGCGCCTTCATCTCACGCTGGCGTTGTGATTGTTGTTGTTGTTGTTATTGTTGCTGCAGCAGTTGTTCTTAGCTTGCGTTCTATATATAAAAGCTATATAGACGCTTTATATACATGCTCATTTTGTTGCTCGGAGTACTCGACTGAACGTGCGAATCCATCGTGGAGTATACGCGCGGTGCGATTCGCTTGAATTTTCGTGTCAAGTACAATCAAGCGCAAGTCGTATCCTTCCGAGGCTGCGATATACGTATACCTATATATTGCACAAGTTGAAAGCACTCGACGCTAGAGTGGATATTTTTCAACGATTCCCCTATGAAAACATAGCCCCGTATATTTTGATCGATCCTCGCCACTAATTTGTTGTTTTTCTATTTTCGTATTTTAGGTAAGCAAACAGGAATTAACAAGCAGTAGCAGCTAAGCAGGGGGTGGAAAAAAATTAAGTAAGTAGATTGGATTATGCACGAGCTTTGAAGCACCGGCAGCGGATTATATTCAATTAGCCTATCGTAAAGAGCTTGCAGCAGCTGCTGACTCATTTCTCGATTCACTTACATAACGCGGAGGCGCTTCAAGATCGAAGCCACGACTCAAACGGCTGCTGCAGGCTCGTTTACGCGTGCGCCTATTATGGAGTAGTTTCAAATATATGTATATAATGATGTAGACAAGCTACAACAAAGCTAAATTGTGGTTAATCCATGCGTATATATACGTGCATTTCACACAAAACCACAATTCGCCTTTACGCACAACGTTGGTTTGTCTTCCATCAACCAAACTGATCTGGTTAATAAGACAAAGTATATACTATAGATAAGCTCTTTACGCTTTGACTATCGATGATATCTTCCTTGAGGATTGTGTTTTCCATACATTTCAGTTCCCTACCGACTTGTGCTTATTTTTATAAAAAAAAACGTAAAACAAAATCTGGTATGTTGTGTGTATGCAATACAAGCTTATGAAACTTAAGAATCTTTCAGTTCTTTTTCACTTGCACACTTGTTTCTGTACGCCATAGAGTTGAAAAAAAGCTCGTGTAATTTAATTTCCGGAGCTCTCCACGTTTACTCCGCGTGATTAATAGATTCGAAAATGTTTACTTTCTAACGTTCCTTGCGCGCACGCGACGACCTGTGATAAAGTTTTAAGGGAAATCTATCTAAATTTAACACGTAGCTAGGTTAAAAGTTTTGCTGCACCCCCGCCCAGAGAATGTTTGTTCGAGGACTTTACGATAAACGTGTGCATATAAAACGCATATAACTACATGTATGTAGGCAGAGGTTCATACACATATAAGACCTGTGCAATGGGCTAAAATTTGTAAGAACTTCATAAAAGACAAATATTTCATAATACTGGCGCGGAGCTTTGTACGCGTGTTCAGCGACTTCGTATTATACTTCTTGCGAATTTTGCATTACATTTTAATTTTGCAGAATATTCGTAGCGCTATGGGAGTGACGTTAAACATATAGACGTAGAGAGAACCGCTACAAAGTTGAACGGGAGGAAAAGTAACAATGAATCAATGAGAATCTCGAGATATGACTGGTTGACCCATCCCCTTTGACGCGCCGATACTTAAGTTTAGGACACTTGCTTTCCTTTTAAGGCAGCAGCAAGATACAGTAGCTAGTTAGTCTTTGATGCGAGGGACAATGAGACGTTTGATGTAATATACATGATGTATAAATATAACCATCGCATCGTCATTGGACGTGCCGGTGCGCATTGGGCCAGATGCTCGACCGCCACGGACGGTAGCTTGTGCCGAACCAAGGAAGCCTTTCTAAGTCAAAGATGTCGTCTTTGTATACAAGAGCGCGCGCGAGTATGTGTGTGTGTGTGTGCGAGAGCACAAGTCGTTTCGAGAACGAGAGTGCGCGTGTTCTTCTTTGAGAGAAAACACTATACAAGAGATCCTATATGTATATTTCGGCACGCATCGCTAAATGCGCGGCGAGTTCGTTTGATCTTACAAAAGCAATCTAACGTTCGATATCTTGGATTATATAACTCCCCCGTGTGCACAATACACGTTTTTTTCAAGGTTTTTTCGTTTAAGAATCGTGTATCAGCCAAAATCCTCGAGCTTTTTATGCTTTTCCATAGGGAGTTCGAATAAATAAATGTGTATTTTGAAAGATTCATCAAGTTTAACTTTTCACCACAAAGTTTAGGGTAGGAAAATATTTTTGAACATCGAGTCTCCGTGTCAGCGAGCGCAGTAAAACAATTGTCAACGTTAACAAAGTTACGTGGCGCCGAGCTCTATGTGTACGAGAATAATTTAATCTTCATAATGAGCGATGATCTCTGCGGGGGTTTTCGAAAGCTTTGCGCGCGTGGCTGGCTGGCACAACGTTGTCAATTACGTACCTAGTCAAAGTTTGTGCATGAAAATTTTATAAAAAATGAATTATCCGTGGCGTGGCAACAGCAGCGGTGCAGGCAGCAGCAGCCGTGTGTCGGTAATTTGAACTTAATGTTATATGTATACATAGTGCCACGGCAGTAGTACACTTCACACTGCACACAGAAAGAAACGTTAAGTTAACGAATTAATTACGAGATACTAATGAAATGTTTTTAGCCTCTCTCTCACTCGGCCTCTTCTGCTCGCACATGACACTAATTTGAATGCGATGAGAGTCGGTATATATACGTATCATATATAAACGTTATAGACGAGTGCATAGCGCATAGTAACTGAAATTGCAATCTCGGCCTCGACTAAACTCACACTGTATAAATATGGATATTAAATTATACATTTACATATACAAACAAACGCACACACATTTACGCAAGCTCGTATATGGGCATTACAGCAGCTCATAGAACGACGAGCCTGGCTCGTGCTAAACTATTTTGTGGAAATTTCCTCCACTTCTTCGTAATCTTGCATCCGAGGCTCGCCCATATACTCGCACGCTGCGTTTGTAGGAACTCGTAAAAACATTATCACAAGTTCAGAAAAACTTTTGTTTTTCACTCGGCGAAAATTAAACAAGAAGCCAAGATAATTACAGAGAGTAGCTCCACGTGTGGGTAGGTAGATTGACGTGTAAATGTAACGTGCGCTCGAGCCTGTGTGTATATCGGTATACGCTCTCGTATTCCGGACATCCGACGCTTGTGGCATTCAGCGAGTATAGCAGTACAGTTGCAGCAGTAGCAGTAGCGGCAGTGCGGTAGTCGGCGATGCGAGCAGCAGCAGCAGCAGCAGCCAGCACGTGTATACACAAACGAGCTTTCAGGAATGGACCCGCACACACAGACGCACATACGTACACACTCACACACGTACATGGACAGAAGCGCAGCAATAGCTGTACATCGAGTTCGAGATCGGCAATATAACCCTTTAACTTTGTATTCGTTAAGCGAAGCATGCTATATACCCGAGGTTTGCTGCTACAATAGCGTATACAATAGAGATAGAGCGAGCGCGCGCGAGAGAGAGAGAGAGAGAGACTCCTACGGTATACGTAAACTTTAACTGGATCGTGAAAATCAAGCTCCCGTTACGCGCGGGTATATATACAGTAGGTATACGCTTTGGCTGCTGGTGCACATCCAGGCTTTTGCGTAATAAAAGAGCCAGGATCCGCGTCGTTTTGAATAATTAGTCCACAGGCCGCGAGCTGCGAGTCATAATAAAAGAATCCGGGAGCGGCGCCGCGATATTATTCCTTGATACGAGCCCTGCGATACACATACTCGCGCGCCCGAACCTATCTTACATGTATGCCGTATTTGCACGACGCAGATGTTACAACTTAGGAAATGTGCTTTCAACGCCGAGAACGTGTGTGGGTGCGCTTACGCATTTTCCAACGAGCCATAAAAGAAGTGCATTTATTACAGGCGCTCTCCCGGAGCCCTGGAGTAGTGTGCGGGCGTACGCTGCACCCACACGTGTATACGACGGGGGTTAATGTCGGAAGCACGAGGGAAAAATGTGTACGTAAGTGAGAGCAACGAGCTGTCGTTCTGTGCGTTATACTATGCACGTGGGGTTTGAGTGTTTCGAATGCACCTGCATATATACGTACACGTATTAAAAGCACACGTGAACTTGAAGGAGAAAGTTTGCGGGTGCCTCGACGTTAGTAAGTACACACACATACGCAGGATATGCGCAAGAAGACGTGTACACTCGGCCGTTTGTGCAGCTGGGATTCTTCGGCTGACAAATAGTTTAACTCTAGCCGCTTGAGATTCTGCAAATGTAATAAATTATTATCACACGTGTGCTACGCCTAACTTTCTCGCATGTATGTGTAATGTACATAATTATTATTGGGAGCAATAACCTGTATATTTTGACGTTCCGTTAAACGTTTTAATCGTAATTAATTAATATTGGTATCGCAAAAGTTTTAATTTGCGTCAGTGGGTCTGGCTCTGTGAGTAAGAATTTAGAGAAATTCTAATGAATTTCCTACGTTGAACTAAACTTTATTTTTCAGCAATCGATCGACGGATTATTTATAACGATTGATTTTAATAGCACGATTTTAATGAAAATATTTTATTTTTCAATGTTGGCAAACAAACTTGAATATTTGCATGGAAATTATTTCATGCGCTTGATCATGGGCAATATTACTAAAAAGACGCAGGTAGACATCTGAATAAGCTGCATTTATTATTCAATGGTATTTCCATTTCGAATTGAACTTAAAAGGTAATGGATTCGTGAAATAATACATTTTAAATGCGATGTGAAAATAACTTGAAGTACTACGACAATAAATATCTAAAATAAACTTTGATGAGGCGACTATTTTTTAATTTCAGTACATGAAATATATCTGAGTATGTATAATCGCTGATATATTATACATACGTCGATGTTTAATTTATTGAAATGAGTAAATAAATAAATAAATAAATAAATATATATAAAACGGAGTTGGTAACTATTAATTTGGTAAGTTTCTTAGACTTGTACGGATTAAAGTAAAACTTTGCACTTGCATCTTTTACACTTAATCCCATACATCCAATATGTGTTTGAGCATTAGCTGCGAGCGAGCGAGCGAGCGTGCTCGGAATCGCGCTTATTGGCATATGCCTGCGCTCACGTATAATATTCGCGCGTCATTTCTTCGAATTTTCACAGAAGAAAAGGAACAAAAGTTCGCGAGTGTGCCTCGTAAATATAGCAGTCTTGCAGAAGGGTGTACATTACGCGCTGACCGGTAATATTTCATCCGTGATCCTCCACGTGGAAAATTGGAATGTGTGCACATAGACACATATGCACATGTGTGCGGGCTGGTTGCACCCCTTCCTCCCTCGAACTACATGAGATATAGAGAAAGAGAAACAAGTTCTCCGCGTTTCTCGTACACCTGCCAATATAACTCTCTGTACTCTTGACTTTTTGTGTGCGAGCCTCTGTGTATATGTATTGTGCTACAAAACGTTTCACATCGCGAACTCGCGCGCAAAATATTGGATTGCTGCATAGCTCGGCTTGCGCACGTAAGAACGAAAATGCTTCGCGCGCGAGCTTGGAGTTACGTTACGGCAGTAGTGTAAGAAAACTTTGGCACCCCCGCCGTACATACCGGGTTATGAACGCGTCGAAGAGTTGGCATTTCGAAATTTCTCGACGTCTTATACCCTTCTCGATGCTCTATATAATACTCTCAGCTGCAGCTCCAATCGTCTATATAATAAAGTTGTTTTTCCAAGTGGCTGCAGCGACACGAGTTACCCTCTCCGTTGTTGCATATATAGCTCTGGCTACAGTGCCGATGATTTGTTTTGTTTTTCCCCCAAGCACCCCGTGGATATATATCTATATAGGGTAAAGCTCGTAGTGGATTTGGCACCGAGCTAAGTTTGTCTGACGACCCACCGTCGAAGAGAATTAGTCGATGCGTGGCCTTTACAACGTGTGAATTTTGGAAAATATACTACGTCGATCGCCGAGTTTCAAACGCTCGAGCTTTTTGTTGTTTTGCTCGTATAAGAAGGAATTATGCAAATGCTGATTTCGTTGGTGTGCAAGTGCTAGCAAAAAGCTCAATATCAACTTTGCTAATGAATTAAAGTGGTAGAGGAAACTTTTTAATTTACTTTTTATATTAATTTTTTTTTATATTTGGAAGAAATAACAATCCACATAAAGGCAAATCTGTGTTGCGCCGCCATAAGCCGAAGCGCGAGAGCAAAGTAATAACAGCTCTGATCGATAAATATGGTTTATCCATTTCGCAATATAATGACTTACACTCGCTCGACCAGAGAGTTTCGAAGCGCTTCGCCTATGAAGTGCGGTCATTTCGCGGTCCAACGAATTATATATAACAACAAGTATACACACACACACACACACACACACACACACACACTCACGTGCAAGCGCGCGACGCGGATGAATACGAGATCGCCGCGCGCGTTGTTGCTGCAGTGCTGCGCATTCGTCCGCTCGGCTGGCAGCAGCACGATGCAAAAACGGTACGCCACGCTCGCTCGCGTATTGATATAAATATGTTTATTTATATAATATATATATATATATATATATTTTCCAGGGATATACGCTATCGCCCATTTTATAGGCGAGAAATTTAGTGCGGTGAACATATTATACGTGCACGTGCTCGTACCTATATATTATGAATTGGATTCTTTGCGCAGTAAAATAGGCCAAGTCGTAAATAAAAAAATAAAATGTTGTAATTAAAATTTTTAATTGCATTTTTTCCTCTCAACTCAATTTCTCGCGCGAAGGATCAAAAAACGAACCAATCCTAATTTTCTTTTTGGCGTATATAATCCAAAATTAAAGACGAGCAATAGCGTATCTCGCAAAGAGCTGAGCAGATTAATCATTCTCGCGCAGATGGACGAGTCAGACATTATACCGCGTGAATTACGTTACACACGTACGGAATGTGAAAAAAGTTATGAAAACGCACACGCGTGTATCATAAGAGTGATAGTGTACATACACGCAGAGGCACGGTGGTGGCGGTGGCAAGTGACGAAAACAGAATAACACGCGCCGCGTCACACTCGCATTATAACCAGTAGTAGTAGCAGTAGTAGGCGGCTGGCGCGTTGGTGCTAGGTTGCGCGCGCGTGACATCGAGTGACAAGCTCGCGCTCGTTCCGCAACATGTTTCCTCGCGCGCGCTTTGGGACGTAGCGCCGTTGCTGCACCGCCGCTGCTGCACCGCTGCGACCGCGAAACAAGCTTTTTCGCGCATAAAATCTCCGCTCGCTCGCGTGCCTACGCATGTATACGCAATGATCGCACGACGCGGGCACGCTGAAATAATTTCACCGGTGCACAATTCGCCTACATCTATACGTGGGCCATGCTCGCCGATTGTGGTGTACTAATTACGCATTACGCACTACGCGTACTCTCGCACATACGTGCGTATATATTAGCCTAATGGGCCAACAAGATTTTGTCTCTCTGCTATCCAGCTCTCTCCCTCTCTCGCTGGCAATGACGATCGCCATTATAAACCATGGATTTTGCAAAATATCCCCAACTCTTTGCTTGTTCCGCGTATGGGTAGAAAACGACCGTATATAAAACGATATTGTTAAATACGTTGCACTGAAATTGCGTCGGAGACGAATGAAATGCGGGGGCAATTAGGGCCAGCTGGCTGTCTTTTGAATTAACCCTCGGCTTTTCTGCCCTAATACGTGCATTGCACTATGAGCGCACGACCTTATGAGCATCGACTGGCTAGACGTCGGCCAACTATATAATAATCCAAGTAGGCCATGTGCTGTAGGTATTCGTAGGTGTACGAATTGTGACTCGTCGAGGCCAGACGAGGTCAGGTGTAATAAGGTGCAAACGGATGTATAATATTTCTCCGCGAGCGACCTAAAATACGTGGCTACTCATGCTGCTGAAACACACCAGCTTGCGTTGATGATTGCGTACACCCCTGCGCTATACTCGTGTGTATTTGTGCGTGCCAGTGCAAGTGTAAATGTGTTCTCGCTCGCCTATTGTGTACACGTATTCATATATATCCATTGAAGATTTTGAGGTTGAGTTACGGAAGTACACGAAACGGTTGCCTCACTCCCAAGCGTCTGTACGTGTACAGCAACGCCGTAGAATATCCAAACTGCACGCTAATGCATGGATATTTATGACTTATCTTGATATACCGTGTGCCTGAACTTTACGTAACAGCAACCTGAACCACATAGACGTAGGAAAGTGCCATGCTTGTTTATCTTTATGGTCAGATAATATCCCGACACGTAGCAATAACTCACGCGATTGCATGCTAATTTGAAGATATATGACTGAATGAAAAATTCAAAATGTCAGTCTTCGAAGAATCGAAACTGCTTTTATATACACTCGATGCTGAAAATACTTGTACGTACCAATTCTACAACGTTCTCGTGCTCATTAAATGCAAATCCAATGGCTTCAGCGAGCATTTACCAAATCAGTAGGCAGAACTCGAATGTATATAAGCTTCATTGAACTCTGAGCTGTTTTATCAAAGGAAGAAAATTTTTTTTCTCTCTTTTTTCCAATCGTTAATCAGCCAATTAGTAATTATTATTCGCGAATTGAGCCGTACCTAAAATTAATGTCGTCTAGTAATCATGTTCGTTTGATGTATAATCAAGTTTTTTATTTCATTTTGAATATTGTGATCACACAAGTACAATTTAAGCGCATTTCAATTTGGATCCAGTTTTGCATTATTCAAGATCCTTTAATTACTCTGCATAACTATTTGTGTTTAGACTAGTTGTAATGACGTAATAAATTATTTGTGACTGCGTAATTTTCCAGATTTCTATTTATATCTTCGTTATAGTTTCTTTCATGCATGACGCGATCTCACAAGCTTTTAAATAATAGGACCATGTAATTAAGGCACATTCAGTTATCTACGCAAGCAATACACAAATTAACTTTTTGCTTCCTCATAGAGGAAGCTTTGTGACGGGCTGAATTTCAGCATTCGTAAATAAGCATCGTAGGGTAAATTCGATGATATATCCTTAAACTACATCGAATTTCTGACACATGTTGGTATGTATGTATGTGTGTGTGTGTGTGTGTGTGTGTGTATGTACGTGTGTATGTCTGTGCAGAGTGATATCTCGATGACGGGAGGTCGTATCGTTACTGTAGATGGCTCATTTTCTTCGTAATTATGAAAGGAAGAA
>CACVKI010138236.1:175-26841 GCA_902732785.1 Trichogramma evanescens | reverse complement strand
GGTGTGCTATTGTAAATAATCATTGCTGAACACAGTTCAAATGAGCAGCTTAGGTCGCTTGATCAATAGTAATGGATTGGCTGTGTGGCTAGCTCACCGGCCTGATGATCTACAGGATTCGGGTTCAAATCCCGGTCCAGCCAGACTTTTTTTAATTTATTTTAAAATTTCCGACACTTGCGCCACCAACCTCTTGGGTAACAGAACTAAAAAGTCGGCGTCAATTCAGCATAGGGCTTTGGACTTCTATTTGTAAGTATCTATATTCTTTGAATATACCTACCACCACTCCTCGTACTACACACACACACACAAACACGCACACATATAGATATCGCGCGCACGAATGAGAGAAGAAGTAAGAAGAAGAAGTCGAGCGCCGCGGAGAGCGAGAGAAGAAAGACCGATCGTATCGTTGCCCCGTGCATATGTGTGTGCTGCAGTACTGTGCTGTTCTTTAAAAAACATTTAACATAACACACAGACGGAACACTTCGCGCTGTGCACTCCGTTGCAGCGGCGGCGCAACGATATTATATATACATTAAATATAAATTAAAATACATAAACGTATCATATGTATCAGCATCGAACGATCGTCGCCGCGGCTCGCCGTATTATATATATACCGATAATTTTACAAATCGTGTGTGGTGCATCGGCGCGTTTGTTTGCTTTAAACTTTATTACGTATAAAACTCTGCTCGCCGCGTCTCGCGCGAGTCGCGATAAAAGCGTGTGCAATTAAACGCATCGAAAAAGAGTGCTGCGGCGGCGAGCTTATTGAAACGTCGCGATCGTCGCAGCGGCGGCGTGCAAACACCTGTGGACTGCGCTCTCGCGTGCACGCACGGTGTTGGTGTCTTATATATAGTCTATCTGCTGCTCTGCCGCGAGTCAAAAGTAAACACTCACGCCGTATATTCGCGCATACACATACACATACACACAGAGTTGCGCTGCGCGACGACGACTCGTGCGTGTAGAATAGTGTGTGTGGAAAGGCAGCAACAGCAGCGGCGGCTATAAGAAGGCATTCCATGTAGCTCATGTGTATACGCGAGTCGGAGTTCGGACACGGAGCGGCAGCAACAGCAGCAGCGACTGCTCCTCTATATGTATATGTGTGTTAACAATATCGGCATATCGCTAATTCCGCGGCGAGTATGAAGTACTGCGACGCTGCATCATTGCCGTCGTTCTCGTTGTTATTATTATTATACAGTGCGGTGGTGTCGTCGTCGTCGTGTTGTTCTTCCTACTCGTCGTCTTGTGAATCCGTAATTGTTTGTTCTCCGAGCGGATAGTCGCTTAATAGCAGAAGATATATCGTTCCGTGAAGTGTGGTGCGCGGCGCAGCACACACGCACACACATTCTTGTTCTCCTTTCGCCATATATACACGATACAATACATGCGTGCGATCCCGTGTATGCTACCGATAGCGCAACTGCACGCAGCCCAACAGCGACAGCGTATTATTATTGTAATAAAATAATAAACGCGCATCAAGACATAGATACACTTGGATAGTAAGCGTGTGTGCCGGAAGGAAGGAACGAGTCATCGTCATGGGTCGACGTAACGAGCAGCGGCCGAGTCCGTGGCTGACTGCCGGCTTGTTCAACCGATTGGTCTTCGGGTGAGTGTTTTTCTTTTGCTTAAAAAAAAAAAAAAAATAAATAATAAAAACACATCGAATTCAACAACGTAAACAACGATATCGTGTGTACATTATTATGTGCGCGCGGGTGCCTATACAATTGAATTATACGCTACGCTCCGCCGACTCGGAAATGAGATAATAAACGCCTATAAATACATATTATATATCATTGTGTGTCGCTCTTGCAGTCTGCAACATTTTTTTTTTTTTTTGATGTATCGCATCTCTCGTTGATGTGTATGCGAAAATTCGTCGTGTGACTCACGAGACGCCGCCGCCGAGAGCAGCTCCGGTATCAAAAATCCGAGACACTCGTTTAATAACAACGTCGCGTTGAATGATACTCGCGCGCCTGTGGGAGCAAAAAACAGAAAATAAATTCAGTTCTCCGAAAAGTTTTTTTCGTTAGAAAAGTGGGTTGGATTACTACCTACTATTCGCGTCTTTATTTTTTATCTAGAAAAAATGAAAGAGATCGAGAAACGTGATTCGATCGCGTTCCATTTCTCGCGCCGATTACCTATTGTACACCAATATTTTACAATTTTAAATGCAATGCCTATATATAATGGCTAGGTACAGCACGGCTGCCCGTTGTCGTTATCGTCGACGGCGCCAAAAATTCGAGTGCTTTTCTCTCTCTCTCTCTCTCTTGGAATTTCTCTCTGCTTAATTGCGTAACACACGTCGATCGCAGAAATTCTGGTGCTTGGCGTGCGCAATCTTAGACATTATCGGGCTACGGCATTTATGTTTACGTAGGCTGCAATACGACTGATAAAAGATAAAGAAAGACGTTCGCGCGTCGCGCAGAGAGAAGTCGACGAGAGTGTCGAGCTTATTATAACATTCGCTCGACGACGATTGTCTTTTTTTTTTACCGATATTACGTCCTTTCTTGTCTCATCGAGCGTGTGTACAATGGAAAGGACGCGTCGAAAATGGTTTTTTTTTTTCGAAAAATCTCACGATCACATTGTACGCGCGGTACATGCGCGCAAGCATCATCATCGACGACGATAAATTCGCACGCGCGCGCAGAAAGAGATCTTCGCGCGACCGAAGAGCGTTGACCTCTGTTTATATATACGAACGTATACGCGAGTCTCTCGCAGCTCGCGATTGAACCGGTTGCAGTTTGCGTTGCATTCGCGCGTCCCGAGAACGCGGGAATTTAATGTTTTTTTTTTTTTTTTTTCGTATTCATATTTATTTACCCGCGAAGATTTCGCGCGCGCGCGTCGCGTCGCACGTGATTTCGTTACCGGTTCGCGTGTACTCGATCGATCGCAAACAAAATACAACAGTAACGTAATTAATAACTAAGCTGCAGCTGCACAGCTCGCGGTTTGTGAAAAACGATAATAATATTTTTCCGAAATCTGTATCTGGTTTCACCTGCGCGGATACTCGACACTCGTCAGATGGCTCGGCAAGCTCATCGAGCGGTCGCGACAGAAGCGACGCGACCTGGGCCGGCAGGATCTGTACGCGGCGCTGCCGAGCGACCACAGCGAGCTGCTGGCGGGTAGACTCGAGCGACACTGGCGCGAGGAGCTGGAGGAGGCCCGGGCGCGCCAGAGGAAGCCCCGACTGTTGCGGCCCGTCTGCAGGGTGTTCGGCTGGTCGTACGCGCTCTACGCCGTGCCGATGCTGCTGCTCAACTGCCTGAGGATACTGCAGCCCGTCGCGCTGGGCTGGCTCATTCAATACTTCGAGAGGGGCTCCGAGACGACGGTCGATCAGGCCTACGGCTACGCGGCGGTGCTGATCCTGGCGACGTTCCTGCACAGCTTTCTCAAGCACCACATAGATCTGGGCACGCTGAGGCTCGGCATGCGGCTGAGGATCGCCTGCTCGGCCCTCGTACACCGCAAGGTATATATAATTTTTATATGACTTTGGCATTCGCGACGATTGTATTTGATTGATTAATTGTTTTTCCTAGACCCTGAGATTGGCCACGACGGCGGTGAACAGCGGCACCTCGGGCCGCATGGTCAATCTGCTGTCGAACGACGTGGCCCGCTTCGATCAGCTCTTCATGTATCTGCACTACGTCTGGCTGACGCCGCTGGCCACCTGCTGCATCGGCTACCTCGTCTGGGACAAGGTGCAGATCTCCGCGTTGGCCGGCGTGCTCACCATGGCCCTCGTCACCGTGCCGCTGCAGGTTGGCGCGGGCATGATCACGACGCGGTACAGGCGAAGGATCGCGGCGCGGACCGACGAGCGGGTGCGACTGATGGCCGAGCTCGTTCACGGCATCCAGGTGATCAAGATGTACGCCTGGGAGCGGCCCTTCGAGTACATCGTGTCGCGCGCGCGCAGCTACGAGATCGACGTCATCTCCTACATGTCCTATCTGCGCGGCGTGATCGTATCGTCGAACGCCTTCGTCGATCGCACCTGCCTCTTCCTGACCATCGCGACCTACGCGCTGATCGGCGGCTCGATCACGGCCGACAAGGTCTTCACCATGGTCGCGTACTTCACGATACTGCAGAATCTCTGGGCGTACAATTTTCCGCGCGCGGTGGCCAACGCCGTGGAGGCGCGGGTCTCCGTCAAGCGCATCGAGAAATTTTTAATAGTCAAGGAGATCAAGATCAAGGCGCCGACGCTGTCCACGGAGGAGAACGCCAGCATATCGATCAATTCCATGACGGTCTCCTGGACGAAGAAGCGCATCGCCAATACCGTGCACAACGTCACCATGTACATAACTCCGAAGCAGCTGCACGCTATAATAGGACCCACGAGCTCCGGAAAAGTATAACGACGAAATTCATAATTTTTTTTTTTTTTTTTTTGTGCGATAATGTATTTCTTTATAAATTCGTGTTTATGTATCGTTCGACAGACTACGTTGATCTACTCGATGCTCGGCGAGTTGCGCGAATCGTTGGGAGGTCTCGTGATCAGAGGCACCATCGCTTACGCTTCTCAAAAACCATGGCTGTTTCCCGGCACGATCAGGCAGAATATCGTCTTCGATCAGCGCTTCGACGAGGCTCGCTACCAGTCGGTGATCCGATGCTGCGCCCTTGAGCGCGACCTGGAAACGATGCCGTTGCGAGACGAAACTTTGGTCGAGGACAAGGGCACGAATCTCAGCGGTGGACAGCGTACCAGGATAAATTTGGCAAGGTGCGCGTTTTCCGTATATGGAAAATTTCTGTCGCAACTCGCGGACAATTGTAATAACACACGATCGATTTCGCTTACAGGGCCGTGTACAGACAGGCGGACATTTACGTATTCGACGATCCGCTATCGTCGGTAGATGCGACGGTCGCGCAGCACATAATCAACGATTGTATCAATGGATTTTTAAAAGATAACACCAGAATCATCGTGACGTTCAACATGCAGTGCCTGAGGCAGGCCGATACCATATTTTTAATTAAAAATGTGAGTTCTCTCGAGTTCCTCCTTTATCGATACTCATATATTTGATCTAATCCGTTATTTACAATCGAACTTATAGGGTACACTAGAAATGCAAGGAAAATTATCAAGCCTCTCCGAGAAAGAGTTGGAGCTGTTGAAATTGTCGAGCGGCGATCGAGAAAAGACTGATAATTCGAAAGTGATCGAAAATATCAACAATCAAAAAAACACTTACTTGAACAATAAGTCTGATCATATTACACTGAAACCATCGAAAAACGATGACAAAGGTGATCCTCAAGAGACTGAAGAACTCATTGCTAAAGGGAAAATGAAGTCATCTATATTTTTACGTTACTTCCGAACTGGAAATTCGGATTTTTTACTCGGGCTTACGTTCTTGTTCTTTTTCATCGCACAAATCGTCAGATGTGGCTCTGATTACTGGTTAGCTTATTGGTAAGACCACGAAGTTGTATTCAGTTTCTTAATGTGAATATGTTCCAAATTATAATCTTTTTTTTTCAGGACAAAAAATGAAGAGATTCGAATGAGTTACTTGGCCCAACATGCTATGAAAAATCAAACCAACAATACTACTACAAATACTGTAACGAGTCAAATCACCGATACTGTTATCGAAGCAGTAAAAAATCGAACCGTCAGAAATATCATAGATCCTGTAGAAAATCAAACCGCTAGTACGATTATGGACGTTATAAGAGACCAAACCACCACTGCTATTATTGACGTTGTAAAAAATCAAACCACTAGTACTGTAGCTAGCACTATAGTTGCTGTAAATACTGAAAGCAGTTTTACTCTTTCAGCTAATGTGACTGATGCTCTCACATTAAATGTCACAGAGAGTACGACTTTAATTCAAGATTTATTGTCGACTACTGTGACGAGTATAAATAATAGCTCGTCGTACTTGAATCAATCGATGATTAATTCTACCCAAGAAGAACCGAAATATATGGAGATGGATTTGTCTCTAATGATATATGGAAGCATACTGTTTTTTTGTATTTTGACAACAATCAGCAAAATTCTACTGTTGTATACAGTCTGTATGAATTCAAGTAGGAAAATTCATAATGAAATGTTCTCGTGCGTTTTAAAAGCACCTCTGAGTTTCTTCAATAAGCAGTCATCTGGTAAGAAGTCGAAAATAAATATTTAAAATTTTTCAACGCCGAATCCATCTTAATTATTTTGTTACAGGAAGAATTCTTAATCGATTCTCGAAAGATACCGGAAGTATGGACGAAACATTACCTCTAACGTTACACGAGTCAATCGAAGTATTTTCCATTATTTTGGGTGTATTATTTCAAGTTTTTATCGTCAAGTGGTGGTCAATACTGCCACTGATCGCAGCGGCTATTGTTTATTTAAAAATTCGTAATCTTTACGTTCCTATTGCTTATGGCATTAAACGATTAGAAGGGGCAGGTTGGTGGAATTATTTATTTGACATTTTTTTACGATCATGAAATATATATTATAATTTTTTTTCTCTTACAGCAAAAAGTCCTGTGTTTTCTCATGCTATTTCCTCATTGGAGGGCATGGTAACGATAAGATCGAATCGAGCTCAGATGTTTATTTCCAAGCAGTTCGATGCCCTGCAGAACGAACACACGAGCGCCCATTATTTGCACATCGTTGTTTCTTCAGCCTTTGGATTGTGGCTCGATCTTGTTTCTTGTGGAGTCGTGGCCATTGTTATCCTGTTTCTTCTCATAAGTGGTCCTAATACCTTTGCGGGTGAAGTTGGACTTATAATTACTCAGGTAAAACGTCAATTTTACCAAGTGG
This sequence comes from Trichogramma evanescens, assembly GCA_902732785.1. NCBI lineage: Eukaryota > Metazoa > Arthropoda > Insecta > Hymenoptera > Trichogrammatidae > Trichogramma > Trichogramma evanescens. The sequence continues at coordinate 19,958 of CACVKI010138236.1, read as the reverse complement.
TTCTCGTTCGTTTGGGAATTAATGAATTGTATTGAATAATCTTTCGTCAGGTTCTTATGCTGTGTGGTATGCTGCAACGTGGCATTCGTCAATCTGCAGAAACAGCCACGCAAATGACAAGCGTCGAACGAATTTTACAATTTACAGATTTGGAGCAGGAAGAAAGCGACGAGAAAGCGTTGACAGCAGTAAAACCAAATAATTGGCCGAGCGAAGGCAAAATCGAATTCAAGAATTACAATCTGCGTTACGCTGATGATGCAGATTTTGCATTGAGAGATGTCAATTTTACCATAGAAGCTGGTTCAAAGGTAATATTGGATAAATATTTAGTAGACCTGGAAAATGAATTAGTAATTAAGGAATATTTAATCAGAATAAATATTTTCACGTTTTAAATATAATTTTTGTTTTTTTTTACAGATTGGAATTGTTGGCCGAACAGGAGCTGGGAAATCTTCGTTAATTTCAGCTTTGTTTAGGCTTGCTCAAGGAGAGGGCCAAGTACTTATCGATGACATTGACATCAGCTCGGTTTCACTGTACGAATTAAGAAAGAGAATCACTGTTATCCCTCAAGAAACCGTACTTTTTTCGGCTTCCTACAGGGACAATCTCGATCCATTTCACGAATTCAACGATGTTCAATTGTGGACCGCTCTCGAGGGTGCTAAATGCAATAAAGGCGAGCCTCTGGACCATCCAATAGAATGCAGCGGTTCGGGTTTGAGGTAACAACAAGCCGACAAAAGTCGCAATACGAATCGTAGATTTTACAAACTCGTTAACGTTTCAGTGCTGGCGAACGACAACTTTTGTGCTTGGCTCGAGCGATTCTCAAACATACGCGAATCATCATTTTGGACGAAGCCACGGCAAGCGTCGATCCAGAAAAAGACGCGCTCGTGCGAAACACGATTCGCTCGAAGTACTCGGACTGCACTATCATAACGGTGTCGCACAAATTGGACTCCGTGCTGGATAACGATCGCGTGCTCGTTATCGACGATGGTAGAGTGATCGAGTACGATCATCCTCATGTTCTGCTTCAGAACGAAAATAGTTTATTTACGAAACTTGCCAAACAAATGGGAGAGACTAAGTATGAGAAATTAAAGAAGGATGCCCAAGAGGTAATAATTATCATTTATTGTGCGTCAAAGTTGAAGATCAATTGTTACAACTTATTTTCCATGTTTCAGATGTATAAAAATATCAATAAAACAGAAACAATGACTGAAAATACTCATGCCGTAGAAACACAATATAACGGCGGTGTGAAAAATGTAGATAATAAAAAAAGTGTAGATAATTCTGATTCAGAATTTACCGATGCCGTAGACGTACAGAGTAACAAGAGTGTAATGAGCGTAGGTAGTGTCAAAGAAACTGAAAATTCTGATACCGAAATAAATGACTCTGTTGAGGTGCAAAGCAATGTCAGTGCGAAGAGTGCCAGTAGCAACAAAGAAATTGACAATTCCGACTCGGAGTTCATCGATGCCGTAGATGTAAAAAGTAATGGTAGCTTAAAAAATGCCAATAGCAACGAAAAAGTTCACCACTCCGGTACTGAAAAGTGAAGCTTAAATTTATTACGATTAAACGTGACTTGTGATAAACTCAATTTTATTACTACTATTATTACTATTGCAATATTATGTAAATATTAGTTATTTTGTAGTTGGACATTTATAATTTGTTGATGCACAAATTTGAGATGATTCTATTCGATAAGAGTTTGTTTTTATTATTGATATTTATAAAGTTATATGATGTAGAAGCTAATTTAATTCTTCCTGTAAATAATACTTAAGTATTTTTGATAAAAAACTAAAAAGTAAATGTTATCATTAAATTGACTGAAAAATATATACTAGGGTCATATCAACTATGCCCCTGTGAAATAAAGTAATTTTGAAAAAAATATCGTATCTTTTCAAGTAATTCCTGTAGTTCCTGGCCTGTTCCCAAAAAAGAGACCAAACGAGTGCGTGTCCACTAGCACAACCACTTCCATTAATCCCCTACAAAGGAGATCATTCGAAATTTTTGAAATTCAATCTTAGTTAAAATAACATCCGTTTTAATTACATTTTTTATAGCTGTGATAGATATTGTCGGACTTGGCTGTTTTTTTATGCAGTGATTGTTTATCTTATCGACTCTGCATTTTGCGCATATTGACTTCTTGTTTTTTAAATAATAATTCCGTCTTGATCGAAATACTACTTTTCTAAAAATTAATTTAAAAAAAGTGCATTCCCTACCCGAGCCCAAAAACTCCACAACAACATTCACATTTCCGAAAGAAATTCTGACAGCCGTTGTCATTTCAAACTCATTTTAGGTAAACACGCACTCGTCAAGTTGGCGCCACTTATCCACATAGGTACATTTAGCGTGGCAACCCTTTCAGCGCCCGTTCGATTGTCTGGTGATAAAAACAAAGGCGCATCGAGTTCTGGCGCCTATCGTGAATTTTCACTTTTACCAAGTAATGCGTATGAAGCGTATCACGTTGCGGCACGAGTCATCGCAGCTCGTTCAGTTGTAGCTTGACGTTCATGGGAGTGAGATTGCCGTCTCTCCGCACGTGTGTATTGTATTTGTGAAGCTGTCCGTCGAACTCAAAGTGGTAACGTAAAAGGGCATAAACATCAATCTCATCAATTTCATCAGCTTTATATTCTACTAAACAATCGCTTTATTCTACGCTAATCGCTCTATTGCATTATAAAAAAATCTGTCTCGCTTATCGATTGTCGATCGTCTATTCGAATAAGATGGTTCAAACGAGGTAGGTGTGCATATTATCTCCATCGTCTCTATTTGTTGTTGCTTTTCTCGATCTCGCAATTACACCCGAACTCATATTTATGTTTATTTGGCTATCCATGAAGTAAAATTGGTATCTGCTTTCAGATCAAAAACTGCTAAAAGAATGGCAAATACGAAAGGGCTTTCTGAGCCCCCATCAAAAAAATCAAATGTGACCAAAGCTAAAGTTGCTAAAGCAACTCCTGCCAAACAACCAGTAATCGGTAGAGCTTCTGCAGCAAAGACTGAATCTGTTAAAAAATCACCTCTATCGACTTACAAAAAATTGGAACCCAAACCCAGTGAAGTCGATCTCGATTTTGATTTGGATGCTTTTTTGAAGTAAAGTGTTGTTGCAATAATATCTAATACTTGTGCCAAACAATATTGAAATATTTAATTTTTTTTTCATTAGATCATCTACCGTTGAAAAAGAACAAGTTGAAGATGTACCAGATGAATTACCTACTACAATATCCGATTTGTTGGACGAATTTCCAGAACTAGACATATTGCATGCAGAATGTTCTGTTTCACCTAATAAGAGTGATCTGATAAAACCACCAAGTCCTGAACCACAACCAATTCCTAACATTCGTCCTCAGCTAAATAATAACATTCATTTACAACCAAGTCTTAATATTCTTCCACAACTAAGTCCTAAAATTCATCCACCAATTAGTCCTAAAATTCATCCACAACAAAGTCCTTTGATTAATCTACGAGCAAGTCCTGAAATTGATCCACAATCGATTCCTATGATTCTTCCGAAACCAACTTTTACAATATCTCCAAAGTACATGTGGTCATCTTCAGGTAATAATCGATTTCAATCTTGTTTGTTGCAACAGAAATTAAATCACTAATTTAAAATTTTTGAATTTTCAGAAATTAAGCAAAATGGTAATTCTCGAAAAAGGCACTTGGATGAAGATTCCAATAATGAAAATGAAAGTCCATCAAATCAAAACTGCAATAAAGGTAAAAAAATGACTTATGATACAATTATATTTTTGTAGATATTTATATAATTAATTATATACTTATACACCAACCTTTTTTATCCTAATAAGCATTAATATATCAATTTTATCTCCATTATTTTCAATTAGATTATGCCACACCTCGAAAAGTTTTAAAACATTTATCAGTTAAGGATATTCATGAAAATAATGTTCTTAGAAATGTTCAGCTAGCTCAAGCAAGTCCTCATGTAACACAAGTGAGCCAAAATACTTGTGGATCAAGTTCAAAATCATCTGAGCTGAATGAATCCAGTCCTATTGATAATGATAGTGATGAAGAAGATCTCTCTGAAGACACTGATGACGAAGAATTAGATGATACATACAATGTAGATTTCGATGAAAGCATCTTCGCAAATCCTGATGACAACATAAACTTTGACATTAATACTATTCTAGATAAGCCTCGTGCTAACTTTTCTCTGCAAGGTTTTGGAGAAAAGCGCATGGCTGACTATTTTCATCAACGATCAGTGACTAGTGATTGCATCAAATCTCTGCATGTGCAGCTTCAATCACGACCTACAACTTCTGTAGATAAAAATCCTTCTGGTTTGAGAGTTCGCCTTATGCCTCATCAAAAAAGAGCTTTAAAATGGCTTCTATGGAGAGAAACTCAAAAACCAAGTGGTGGTATTCTCGGTTGGTGCATAATCATTGCTCAAAGCATCTAAAACCCAGTCTAATTTATAAAGACATTCAAATTAATGTTTTTTTCTTGTTTTTACAGCTGATGACATGGGTTTAGGAAAAACAATAGAAATGATTTCATTGATATTGTCTTCTAAAAATGAAAAAAAGAAAAATGCTGTTGATACAAATGATGATGATGACAGCGACGGTGAAGATTGGGGCCTTCCTACAACAATTAAAGAAAGTACGAATAGTAATGAAAATACATATTTTTTGATGATTCTTTTTATTTCATACACTTTTTTTTTCAAGGATATGATGGAGGTACATTGGTTGTTTGTCCAGCATCCGTGGTAAAACAATGGGATAATGAAGTATCTAAATGCTGTAAAAGCAACTTTATGAATTCTTTTGTATTCCATGGAGTTAATAAACAGCGAAGCTCTAAAAGTTTAAGCAAATTCGATGTTGTTGTTACAACATACCATGCAGTTGCTGCAGAATATGTTAATCAAGTACTAGCAGGAAAAACTATAGACTCTCGATTATTTAAGATTAACTGGGAAAGGGTGATTTTGGATGAAGCTCATTACATTCGAAATTGTAAAACTAAGGTGTGTAAGGCAGTTTGTGAGTTGACATCAAAGCACAAGTGGGTACTTACCGGTACTCCCATTCAAAACAAAGCTGATGACTTTTATGCTTTATTGAAATTTTTACAATGTAAACCGTTTGATGATTGGGTAACTTGGAAAAGTTGGGTTTCCAATGAAAGTGATAATGGCAATAAAAGACTAGCTGTTCTTACAAAAGCTCTTATGTTGAGGAGAACAAAAGAGGAATTGATAATGAAAAATGCTGTGCCAGAGCTACCCGAAAAACAATCAGAGATCATAGAAGTAAAATTAGATATACAAGAAAAAGCTCTATATCATAAGCTTTTATTATTTTCGCAACAGTTTCTCAATGAATTTTTAAATAAGAAAAAAGGTGACGCTTACGGTTGCTACAACAGGAATCCTGGTCTTTTTGAACAACGTAATTGATGGTTTTTTTTTATAATCTAAAAAATAAAAATTGAAATTTTAATGATTTACATCAATTTTTGCATTTTCAGAGATACCAAAGAAATTGGGCAAACTTATGAAACTTCTTATGTCACATTCATATAGAGTGGATCATACTGAGCTTTTGGTTCTTGTGTTGAGATTAAGACAAGTATGCTGTCATCCATCATTAGCAAAAATGATGATTGAACCAGATGAATTAGACGATGATGAAAGAGGAGCCAATGAATCTATGTTATCTAATTTGCAAGGTGTTTTGGATGAAAGCGATTCTGAAGACGAAGACGATAGTGAAGATATTGATGAACGCATGGTTAGAAAAGTATTGTCGCGCTCAAATCCAGTTTTCGCTGAAATGAGATTAAGTTCAAAAGTAAGCTACCTCTTTGCTCTTCATACTTTTCTTTTTAAACTACGCTATTCTTAAAAAAAATATGGTTACTTAATCTATAAATTGATCTTTCTCAGGTTAAAGCTATACTATCTAAAGTTCAAGAAGTCCTTAACAATGGAGAAAAAGTAGTAGTTGTTTCACAATGGACAGGTTTCTTGAACTTAATTGGTCAGTTTTTGGAAAAAATAGTACCTCAAGCTAAATTTGCCAAATTTTATGGATCGACAGATGTGAGAGAACGTCAGGTATTGATTTAAAATCCCACATCCCACAAGTGATAAATAATATTCTTCTATTTAATGTTATAATTGAAATTTTTTTTTTAAGAATATTGTCGATAGAATCAATGACTCTAACGATGATCTCAATACATTGCTATTATCGCTAACCGCTGGTGGATGTGGAATAAATTTAGTTGGCGCGAACAATTTGATTTTAGTAGATTTACATTGGAATCCTCAGTGGGAAACCCAAGCACAAGATCGTATTTACAGATTTGGACAAGCAAACAATGTAAAAATATACAAGTAAGCTGATAAATTGATTATTTTAATATTTTTTTAAATTATTTAATAATTATTTTTCTATCAAAATCTTAAAAATTTATATGTTCTAGATTTATTTGTAAAGATACCATTGAAGAAAAGATAAAGGAACTTCAAGACTCTAAACTTCTAGTAGCAACGAACGTGTTATCAAAAAATAAATGTCACAAATTAACGATAGAAGATCTGAAAAAGTTGTTCTCTATGGATAAACCCGCGGGAAAGAATAAAAATCCTCCGAGTGCTAAGAAAGCTAAGAATTCTACTGCAGTCCCTTCATCTTCGATTCCGGAAGAGAACGAAGAAGAGGAAAAAAACGGAGAAGTTGAAGAAGGCGAAGAAAGTGTAGATGAAAATGCCGATCCTGATCTAGTGGCATTATGAGAAGTCATTGTTCTATGTAAAATTTTTAATTATTTTTCTTTGATTTCTGAAATTACTTCAGAGTCGATTTTTTGTTCGTCGTTTGCCTTTGATTATAATTAACGTTGTCTATTGTACTTTTTGTTTTAAAAAGTAAATATTGTTTCAAGTTTTTCAATTTGACTATTAGCAATTAAGTGCATGTTAATCGAATTGTTTGCATCGTTTGTCATTGCGTATAGTTAACGTTGTCTAATGTACTTTTCGAATTAAAATTAGAAATATTTAAAATTTTCTAAATTGACTCGTAGCAATTAAGTGCGTGTTTATCGAATTGTTTGCATTGTTTGTCACTGCGTATAGTCAATGTTGTGCTTTCTACTTTAATTTAAAAGTAGTTGTGTTATGTTTAAAAAATTCAAGCTAGTCTTGTCGTCACTTAAGTGCGTTAGTATTGATACATTATAAAAAACATTGTTCTTGCATTTAAATGTTGATGGTATTTGAACATAGTAATAAACAGCGATTTCATCGTTTTACGTCAAAATTCTTTCTTTTCAAAAAAAAAAAAATATCTAAACTTCCAAATATGCTCATTAGAATAATACATACTGTATTATTTTCGTTCTGAATTAGAAAATAGTGTGTGCGCGTCGTCGCGTCTCGAACGGACTTGAAATTTGCCCACGCGAAAGATTAGAGCGTTATTTACATATCTCAAAGACGTTTTGGCACCTGCCGGCGAACAATACACGCCTATATATGCCATCGTATGTACGCTATTGTGCGTGACTCAATTCTCTCTTATCACGACGCGCGTATGTAGTGCAGCCGAGAAATTTTTGACTCCTTAGTCGCGCGTCTACGCTCGTGCACGATCGACGACGGCCGGGCCGCGCCTTATGTGAATGTATAATAATTATTAGCATGCAGTGATATTTATTTATTAATTATTATTATAAGCGATGAACGAGATTCGCGTGATCGAGGACGACTCGTACTGCGCCAGGTGCCGACTGCTGGCCAGGAAGCCCTGCTTCATACTCGGCGTCCTCTTCGGCTGCTTCGTCCTGGCGCTAGTCATCACCTTGATCGTCATATTTACCGGCAAGTATTCAGATAGATAAGGAAAATTCTTGAATGAATTACTCATGTATTACTACTTGTATATTCGCGTGTACCAGACGAAAGCTCGCGGGGCGACGACGTGCTGATCAGCGACGAGCGCGACCTGTGGCTACTCGATCTCGACGGAAGTAGCACTCATGGCTTTCGGAATCGCAGCATCGTCGCCAGGTCGTTCAGCGGCATCGGCGCCTTCGCCGTCATGCTCCAGCTGCAGGAGGGTAGCGGCGGCCGTGCGCAGCTCGTCGCCGAGCCGCCCTGCATCTTCTGGCGCGCCAACAACTCCAGCTGGATCGAGTCGCTCTGCCCGAGGTACGCGGCCAACAGGTACAGCGTGCCTCGCGACTGGGATCCCGTCGCGCTGGCGGTCGACCACCTGGCCGAGAATCTCTACGCTCTGGACGGGCGAGCCTCGACTCTGCTGATCTTCGATCTGAAGGGTCGTGGCTACGGTTTGGCGCTGGCCGATCTGACGCGTCCCGCCGACCTGGCACTGGACTCGGCGAGCGGTTGGATGTTCATACTGCAGAGATCCGATTCGGTGAGTTAGTCAATTACGGAAATTGAGTGTAAAAAATTCAGGTTTCACTAGGAAGCTCAGCTAGTTTTGAATTGAAACTAAAAACTGATTAAACACAAGTGTTTTTGAAAGATTTTATGAATATAAGACTAGTAAGTTTATTTAGCTTTGAGTTAATAACACAACTTACGACCTTTTATTTCAGTTTAAAATAGTTTTCCAATTCAATCAGTTTAATGTTCAATAAATTTTCGCTTTGAAAATTTCAATCAATTTTAAGTTCATAAAAGTTAAGAAATTTATAACATTTACATTAATTTTTAAATATTTTGTCTAACTAGAAAGTTTAGTTGGGGTTTTTAGTTAAGAAGTAAGAATAAAAGGTCAAAGTTTGGACACATAAAAATTTATAAAAGTTTATAAAAGGCCAAGAGTTGTTTTTTTATTTCAGTTTAAAATGGTTTATAAAATTTTTCCAAACTTGAAAAAATTGTATTAATATTCAGTTGGACATTTTAGTTAGTTTTGAGTGTAAATTAAAAACCGAGTAAAAGTGTACAAAAGCTTCAGTTCAGCTTGTTTTTTTTTAGTTAAAAAAACAATTTATAAACTCTTATAAACTTTTATGTGCTCAAAATCAAGAGTATAAAAGTGTATAGAAGTTTGTGCCCTGATGGAAATGGAATTTATGCATAGCTATTATACATTTTCAAAAACTTTTATAATCTTGTAGTTTATAAATTGTTTTTTTAACTCAAAAAACCAGCTGATACTTCAAGTCGGAAAAAACATTAATAAATTTGTATAACTTTCATAAAACGTTGAAACACCTTTGTTCACTTTTACTCGGATTTTAATTTCTGAAGTTAAGTTTCAAATAAATCAATGGAACCACATCGTTCTATTATTTCCTTTCTAAAACTAAACTCTTTGTAAACATCTTTGAGGGTAATCTTGAAGCGTTTAACATTCTCAATTAAAAAATTAGTCTAACAGTAATTACCCCTATATATATAGCGGCACACGACCCTGACTCACATCTCGCGCTCTAATCCACGCTAATTGCCCTGCACCTCTGTATCTAATCAAATCAATAATCTATCGCAGATACTCAAAGCCCAAATGGACGGCAGCGGCCCGGAGCGCGTCGTGATCAATCCGAGCCTCGCGGCGATGGCCCTGGACCGGCTCAATCGACTGATCTACTACGCCGACTCGGTGCAGATCGGCCGCTGCGACTATTACGGACGCCGGCGCCAGGTCGTCGCCAAGCTGTCGAGCGAGACCACGAGCCTCGCCGTGCTGCCCAGGGGCAATCGGCTGCTCTTCACCAGGACTCTGCAGGCCAGCGGTCACAGGCGCAGTCTGTGGTGCTGCACCATCGCAGCGTCGGCGTCCAGTGGCGACACGAGTAGGATCGTCAGTCCCGGGGTCTGCGACGAGACGCGCCAGATCGACTTCGAGGAGCCGCGACTGATACGAGTCTCGTCGAGCCGCGTCGATCCGCGACTGCCGGCGAATCCGTGCGGCCGCGCGAACGGCGGCTGCCAGCAGCTCTGCCTGCTGCGTCGCAACGGGGGCCGCTCGTGCGCCTGCTACGTCGGCCACAGGCTCGGCCCCGATCTCATGAGCTGCGAGCGTCTCGGCGACTATCTGCTCTACGTGCGGGGCGATTTCGCTCGGGGACGTATACTGCAGGACGATCGGAGCGGAGAGGCATTCACCGACGCCCTGCTGCCCATCGAGATACATCCGCTGGTGCGCAAGGCCGGCCGGCAGCGGCTCGTCGACTTCGATTACGATTACAACTCGTCGCGGATGGCTTTTAGCGACGAGGCCAGTCTGCACCTGGTGAATCTCCAGCAATCCGAGCGGTCCCAGCAGCGTCAGCTCACCTACGTGGCGGCCGACCGCAAGTGCGTGCGCGGCTTGGCCTACGACTGGATAACCGGCGACGTCTATCACATCCTGGACAACGATTGTGGCCTCGGCCGACAGCAGTCGCAACAGCAGGATACCAAGGTCGGCAACGAGATCGCCGTGATGAGGCCGACGACGATCGGCCAATTATCAACGAGCCGACGACACCTGATCAAGACCTTGCGCAGCTTCGGCGCGAATCAGGGCCAGGTGGTGAGCATCGCCCTCGATCCCAATCGGGCCTACTACTTCTTCACGGTGCTGTTCAAGGGCCAGGCCTACATCTATCGCTCGCACGGCACGAGGGTCGAGTACGCGCGCGACTGGCGCGACGTCAACGAGACGGGCCTGGCCTGCGATCAATTGGAGGCGAGACTCTACTGGCTGGGCCGCAACGGCAGCCGAGTCTATCACGCCCAGTACGACGGCAGCGACCTGCAGAGCTTCGATCTTCGCCTGGACCACGACGACGATGGGGGAGGATCGCTGGGATTTCGTTCGCTGACGGTGGGCGAGCGTCACGTGTACGCGGCGAGCCTCGGCGGCGTCTGGCGCTTCGACAAGCGCACGGGTCACGCCGGCCTCAAGCTGTTACCCGTGCACGATCAGGAAGGTGGCGAACCGATCGCCGGGGTGAAGCTCTACGCGGCGAGCTCGCAGCCGGTGGCCCGGGACAACGCGTGCGCGCTGAACAACGGCGGCTGCAGGCAGTTCTGCACCCGGACCCCCGTGATGGTGAGCAACAGGCCCGGCAACAGCGTCAACGTCACCACGGACGTGAAGGAGCTCTGCCTCTGCGAGGACGGCAAGAACATTATGAACGACGGAAAGTCGTGCGCCTGATACGTCGTGTGTGGTCGTTGTGTAAATAATTCAATTTTCCTGTAAATATATTATGTAGTTGAACTTTTCTCTGTCGTTGTCCCAGCCTAGTAAGGTTTTGTAATGTTAGTCGTTAACTGTGTGCGTGTGTTGGTCAATGTATATCTTTTACGAAACAAGATAGAAATGTTATTGTAAATGTAAAAAAAAAAAAGAGTTTTAATGAGCTTAAGTACGATATAAAAAATTTACAAATTTATAACGCGTATTTACAATACGAAATTTCAATCTATATAACAGGCGCCGATCGAGGGCGATAATAATAATTTAATAGGCGCTTATATCAACTGGACGCTGCCGTCTTTCACCAGGTGTGCAATGGCGCTGTACTGGATGATGTGCTGCGAGCCCTTGTCGAAGCTGACCTCCATCTCGTGGACTCCGGAGATCAGGATGGTCGGGATGTCTTTGTTGGCTCGCGCGAACACGTGCTTCTTCAGGTTCGGTTTCGTGGATATCGCGTCGAGATCGAAATTGGCGCATCTCTGTGGCATGTGCTGCAGCGCGACCGCCTCGAATAACTTTTCAATGTTCGTGATGTATTCTCTTGCGAACTGTGCCTCGGCGGTGGTCATGTACTTCTCGTCGGGAGATCGTTCTGCGTCTTCTTTCAATAGATGTACGGCAAATTCTTCAATTTTATCCAATCTTTTTCTCAAGTAACTCGATACGATGAATCTTATTCTACATATTTCCATTGTGTGAATGTTGATGCGAATATCTCCTTTAGTAAGCCTAAAATGTATTACAATTTAAATTAAGTTTGAATCGAATACCGGTTAATTGCTCTATAATATAATAATACCTTTGGATATTTTCTTCCATGTGTTTGATTTGTTGTACCATGCACTCGACTAATGGTTGCTGGTGAGGCAAGAGCTCTGGAGCAAATTTTTCATTGAGCCACGCACTTTCTAGCACTTGTAAAGCTGTATCAGATGTCAATTCTTCTTCATCGCTCTCGAATTCAGCTTCTGCATCATTTAAACCTCCATTCTCAAAACCGCTGATATCAAAACCATTAGAGTCATTAGAAACATCCATTTTTTATATTGACCTGAAAAGTAATAATTTATTTGTTAAAAATATTTCAACAGATTTCTTGTAATAATTGCAGCTGATGTATTAATTGTAGATTTTCACATTTCAACTTTACTGGTACGCAATGAAAATACACAAACGAGAAGCTGCATGTTCACTCCACATAAATTTATAATACATAATTCTATGCACGAAGTAACCATAAACCAATCCTTACAACTCTTTAATTATGATTTACATACTTACTGTATTTTTAATACAGAAATAAAAAGCAAATATTTATACGATGTAAACTAAAGACTTGACAAGAGGTTAAAGTAATCAAAACATTGAGAGGTGGTTTTGTATTCTGCTGTGGAGTTCGTTGGTTTTACCTACTGAACGCGTGACCGAATCGTGACGTCATGTCAATACGCGACTGCAAACACGTGAACGAAAAATTTTCAAATTATATTTGAAAATCAAATTAAAAGCTCTTATAAGTCGAAAATTAATAACTTAATAGTCATACAGTTCCCAGTAAATCAATATTTTTTATTTATGCACCAGCTCTATTAATTTTCTAGCAAAAAATGCCACTTTTAATTGCTAAAAATTAATGTTAACATTATTTTACAAGCAGAATTTTACTAATAAATTAATAACTAAGGTAAAAAAAATAAATAAATAACGGCTCGTCATGCAATTCAAATGTAAACTATACGAATACTCCCCTCCCCTATTAAAATAGTTCTTTGTAGTGGGAGCACGCGGGGGATGGCGCATCGTCGAATTTCAAAAGGCCGCAGTTCTTTATGTTCTTTAGCCAAAACTTTTTTTTGTAGTCTGCTGCCGGGGACTTACGCACACATGCCGGCACATTTATATAGTTGCGGGGAATAGGCGTGTGGGTAAATACTTACAATACGGGTTTCTGCCGATAAAAGGTTACGTCACCGAGGCAAAATTTTAATGTCGGTGGGTGAACAAATTTTTCGGCGCTACTTATACTACTACTTATACCTATACACTAAACGTTAACGAGCCGCAGAGCCGAGCGGACGATCCCGTCCCGGTGGAGGAGTACGCGCGGCTGCGACAAAGAATCATAAGACAATGGATCAACGGGTGGTTTACCAAGTGAAAGGTGAGCCCCGCGCGATATAAGAAATTGAATAAACAAAAAAAGGTTTATTGTTCGGAGAACGATTGAAACTTACAAGTGAATCTACATATAGTTTGCGCGTGCCTCTTTTGTAAAGATTGCTGCGTATATATACCTTTCGAGAAGCTGCGATCAAGGTTGCGAGGAGTAAAGTTTTGAAATCGTCAGGTGTCTCGTAAAAAAGAAGTGTATAATTCATATAAATTTAAAAACAACTGCTGAATTGGAATTCTGCTCGAAATCTGCACGCGGTGTGTATAACGTATACAACTGCGTGGCGCGGAGCATTTTCTCGACAAAGTTTTTTTAGTTAAAAAGTTGATGTAAAGTGCAGTCTTAAATTTTTTTCTTCAATTTTCGCAAGGGCGCGAGTCCTTGAAAACCTATTTCTAACCTAAATGTCATACGCGCGATTCGGGTGTGTCAAATTTTGGTAGTCGCAATTTTTCAACTAATAATACTTGTACATCTTTCTCTCTGATCGCCGCCCAGCAGCTGACCTTGGGCAATCGCGCGCGTCTAGAATGGCCAAGTTATAATTTTTATCTCCGCGCGCGAAGTTTCGATACATTACAGCATGCATAAATCGTATAAAAAAATTTTTCGAAACGCGACAGAAGATAACAGCTAGAGATTGTATTAAATTTTTCGCAGAGGGCAAGCGCTTCTATCACAATTCACCGGGTCTCCAGCTCACACTCGTCTCGATCGCCGTCTGGTACTTCTATCACACGACCAACTTTCACTATGGCCTGCTGTTCACCGGCTCGCAGAGCAACGACACCCAGGTGGTCAAGAACGAGGCGCACAACTTCTACCACTACTCGGCCACGTACGTGCTGGCGCTGCCGATCGCCGCCGCTCTCGCCACCACCTACCAGTCGGCCAAGTCCATGCTGAACTACGCGGTGGGCTGCAACGCCCTCATGCATCTCGCCTGGGTCGTGTGCGACGCCAAGGAGCTCGACGAGAAGTTCCCCCCGGATCAGGCCCACTTCTGGCGGGCGCTGTGGCACACGCTGTTCGGCTTGTTCACGGCGCCGGTGCTGCCCTGCGTCTATCAGCTGCTGGGGCGCTCGGTGCCGCAGAATTATCGCGCCAGCGTGGGCTCGCTGGTGCTCAATGTCCGCTGGCTGGGTATGCTCACGGCCTTCTTCGTCGTCTTCATGGACGAGACAGTGGGGCCGGCCTACAGCATGTACGCCTACTACGGGATCTACGGCTTCGTCGCGGCCTGGCTGGCCGTGTACTGGCTGCTCGGCGCCGACTACGAGGTGGAGATCGTCGAGCCGCGCGCCCAGCCCGTGATGACGATGGGCCCGCGGGTGCCGTGGCGCGCCATGCTCACCTCGACGCCCGTCATCGCCCTCATCATGTCGCACTCGGCCTACTACTTCACCCACATGCTCGGCCTGCACTCCAAGGAGCTCATAGTGCTGGGCACGGGCCAGGGTGTGGGCAGCTCGAGGCCCACCGTCACCGTGTTGTGGTCGCTGCTCATCGGCACCGCCTCGGGCGCCTTGTCCGACGTCCTCGTCGAGCTCGGCTTCCTGACCACGTCGAGGGCGCGCAAGCTGTTCAATTTCGTGGGCACGTGCGTGCCCATGGCCGTCGCCGGCATCTACTTCAAAATCATGCAGTACCAGGGCGCGAGGGACTACGACGCGAGCTGGCAGTATCTGTCGGTGATCGTCGCGGCGCTGTCGAGCCTGCAGACGAGCGGCTTCCTGATCAATCACATGGATCTGAGCCCGTACTTCGCGGGCGTTCTCATAGCCGTGACCGAGGCCGCCAATCACATCATGACCGTGTTCACGATAATCGCGATGTCTCACTGGGTAAGAAGAATGCGCGCTTTAAATTTCAAAGTATGGCAATCGGTTGAACCAATTTTTTTTTGTCTTTCAGGACGTCAACGTTTTCAAAGATTACATCAGTTTATGGCTGAACGACGAAGGACTATTGAATTGGATTTTCATTGGACTTTTCTGTTTCTGGAGCAGTGCCATATTCATGTTTTTTGGCCAAACGAGCATACAGAAGTGGAGTCCCATTCCAATGTCGTTTTATCGCAATAACAATAAATTAAGAACGGATTTTTAAATAAATAACAGCGCGGTCTCTCTACGCTACGATTTTTGAAGTGCCTGTGAACAATGAGCTTTTTAGCTCCTTTTTTTTATATTGTTTTATACGTTTGCTGTCCTTATGATATAGCTGAATGATTATTATAATTCTTTTCAACGAAAAGAAACAGAAAGACTTACTCAAAATTTGAGTATGAAATAAGTGAAGTTTGTAATTGTAGTTTTTTAAAAAATTTATATAAATAAATGTAAGAGTTTGTTTAAGTCGTGTTATTTACTTCTTTCGGTATTGTTCCTCTAAATAATATTTATGTCATCAACGAAAATTAGATTCTTCCGAATCTGACTTAATACCAATGTTTTAAAAACCCTTAAAATTTTTTTTCTTCGATTTTTGTGTGCATTAAATAATTTTTCTGTATATTACGAAAATTTAATGTTTGAAGTTGCTAGGCATTTTATACTTACCAGGAACTTTTCTTGCCAAGTCAAATTTATGATAACAAAAATTACATTCACTGCGTCACTTAATTAAACGAAATTTCCCATTCGATTCATCGGAGAACAGGTGCAGATGAATAAATAATAATTTATTAGAGTTTGAGTACTTTCCTCTTTAGTAGTAATACTTTTTGATGCGAAAATGAATCAATGATTAAAAAAACCTTTTTCTGAAACATTTGAGCACTACACTTTCGCACATTTCGGAACGTCACTTGTAGGCGTGGGGGGCAATATTAATGAGATTTTCAGTGATAAGGTTACATCATAGTAAGAAGTGCGAGTTCAAAAAAATGTCACACTTATTCTTGCTTCGGTGCGGCCGCGAGTAATATCTATATACACCGATATCTCGAGTATTCAAAGAATGAGTTTTTGACGCGTATCTACCTGCTATTTGTGGTGTGTAAAATTACATAAGTACATACATGAATTTTGATAAGAATTAAATCATTGACTCGAACGTAAAATCATTATTTCTCTGGATCATTAATTAACAGTCAGGTTTATGTGCTACATGTGTCGGTGACTTTTTCTTTATTTGACGTACATATACACACGATTCAGACCAAAATGGGTCGAGAACCAGAGAAAAGCGACGTGAAAATCATGGAAACGGAGCAGGCGGTTTACCAGATATCAGGTAAATGGCAAAATTTAGGAATAATGAAGATTGAATTTCAGTACTGAATGTAAAACGTAACAACGCGATAGAAACAAGTGAATTTTGGTGTGAATTCAGTGAATAACAAGTATCCGATCTTGGTCTGTGTATTTTTTAAAAACTATAGGCTCTTGATCTCATTTTTACTAATTTTAACTCATAAATCATCTTATCTACCAATTTTTTTTTCTAACGATGAAGGATTAGTATGACTAAAATGAATCGATTTATTTGTGTAGCAAATTTTAATTCATAGCTTCCCGATCCTCTTCTCGCATCGATCAGGAATTCAAAAATGAATGTTTATTACCGTAAAAATTACGTAAGCATTTCTGGATACAAAGCAATGTAAGTTTTTTTGTCATTTTTCACCTCGAGAATCGTATGCGTGAATCATATCTGCCCAAATTATGACTCAAGGATTTATTCAACTTGAAAAAGTTGACTCACATAAAGTCTTTATACTCTCGAAACGCAAGCCTACCTACACACGTTTTTTCGACATAGAAAAGCCGCGCTATGTGCATTACGCATCTCGGGAAAAAAATCAACATATATCGAGCTTTTTCGCGCAGAGAACTATATGTCTATATGTGACACTCGAGCGACATAACATAACTCCGTATGGTTGCGATCGATGGTGGAGGGGGAAATTCTAGGCAGCGAACGACAGGTGCGACTTGCGAGTCACGGCAAGCGGGATCACTCGTTAAAATACGAATCGTTAGTTTTCGACGTATTTACAAATTATATGCAAGCTTACTAAAGAACAAGTCTCTGCCCTCTACTTGAATCGATGTCAAGTTTAACCTCAAATATTCAGCTCTCTGCGTGTGTAAAAGTGAAAATTCAGATATAATATCGAATTGCGATCGATGGAAAGCACACAGGATGTAGTTAGGTATACTTTTTTTATGCGTTTTTATACCTGCGATGATAATAATAATAATTCGAACGGTTCACTGGTAAAAATTCGAACAATTTTTCAGAGCGGAGGAGGAGTCGATCGTTACTTGGTTCGAAAATTATGATTTCGACTCGGCGTACTCGTGGAAGTATCGTGAAATATTGTCGTCTTGCGAGTTAACGGTGAGTCGAATGATTTGATTATAAATATCCACTTGAGCCTGTATCAAGAACTAGTTCACGAAATTCGTTTTAGGCAAGAAGTGTAAAAGAAGCTGCGGCGTTGCAAGATCAGTTAGAAGAAGAATCGTCGGCCGGCTCCAAATTTGTGAATCAAAGTTTACAGCCTCTGGCAATAATACAAAACGAAGTTTGCACCAATATTCAAAATGAAAAGACACCGATAATCGTTATAAAAAGAGGATTTGATTATTACAACAATCGCCATTTCAATGTGAACCCCCGTTTGAAACTTGCCGAATATGAGAAGTCAAAAACTGAGCATATCAGTACGAGGTGTAACAGGAGCATTAGATCGAAGCAATGTACGGCTTGTCATGAATCGTTTCCCTGCCAAATTATGGTACACGATCAAAGAAAATCTTTCAAATGTGAGATTTGTCCCAGGTCATTCAACTACAAGGGTATTCTTGAAGCTCACTTGAATACATTTCATGATCACGAAAAATTTTTCACGTGTGACATGTGTCACAAACCATTTGCACACAAAAAGCATCTTAACGTTCACATAAGTGCAGATCATAATCGTAGGAAACCTTTCGAATATGGCATTAGTCACAAATCATTTGGATTAAAAGTTAACCTCAAAACTCACATAATGACAGCACACGATCAGAGCAAACCCTACGAATGTGACATTTGTCAAAAATCATTTTTATCCAAGTCTTACGTTACTATTCACATTGATACAGTACATAATCGTAAAAAACCTTTCGAGTGTGACATTTGTCACAAATCATTTGGACAAAAACATAACCTCAAATGTCACGTATCCGTAGTACATGTTCATAGCAAACCCTTCGAATGTAAGATTTGTCACAAGTCATTCGGTACAAAAGGTGTCCTTAAAAAACACATAAATTTAGTACATGAACTTAGAAAACCTTTTGAATGTGAGATTTGTCACAAATCATTTGGGCAAAAGAGTACTCTCAAAACTCACATATATACAGTACATAATCGGAGCAAACCCTTTGAATGTGAAATTTGTCACAAATCATTTGGAGTAAAAGGTAATCTCAAAAATCACATAATGACAGTACATAACCGGAGTAAACCTTTTGAATGTGAGATTTGTCACAAATCATTTGGACAAAAATATAACCTTCAACGTCACGTGAGCGAAGTACATGAACTTAGAAAACCCTTTGAATGTGAGATTTGTCACAAATCATTTGGATACAAAGGTTACCTCGAAGCTCACATAAATACAGCTCATTTACGTAGCAAACCCTTTGAATGTGAAATTTGCCACAAATCATTTGGAGTAAAAGGCACTCTCAAAATGCACATCAGTAGAGTACATAATCATACGAAACGCTTCGAATGTGAGATTTGCCATAAATCTTTTTCAAACAAGGCTTACATCGATACTCACATTGATACAATACATAATGGTAACAAACCAAACAAGTGTGAAATTTGTCATAAATCATTTGGATTAAAGTGTAATCTCAGATCGCACATAAATAGAATACATAATCTTAGCAAACTCTTTGAATGTGAAATTTGCCACAAATCATTTGGAATAAAAGGAAACCTCAAAAGGCACATTGTAAAAGTACATACTCTTAGGGAATAATTTAAACATGAAATTTGTCACTAGTCATATGGATATCCATATACAAGGATATCCTACAAGTCCACATTATCATTAAATAATATAAATTTACTTTTGTTAAGTCAATGCCGAGAAATTAGGACGCAATAACGAATACAAATGAGAATTGTATTGATTGAAAGCCAAATTCGTTTTTTTTATTTTCCACTGTAATCAAATATGTCATAGACTAAACTAACAAGGAGAGCATTTCAGGTCCGGGTCACAGATCTTTACCAAACTTTTTCGGGGGTCTTCTGGTACTCAATACTGAAGCTCCCTGTGCTTAGTTTGATCCAATGGGCC
>CACVKI010138231.1:0-34106 GCA_902732785.1 Trichogramma evanescens | reverse complement strand
ATCTCGATTTTCAGAATTTTCAATGATTTTATCTGAAGGCCTGAAGCACTCAAAAAATCTGAAAAAATTCAAGGATGTTTGGATTGTTGAAAAGTGCTTTTATGAATTTTTTCAGCTTTTTTAATTGCTTCAGGGCTTCAGAAAAAATATAGATCGAAAATGGACGTTTTTACCGGAAGTGGGGGTAGGAGGGGCGAGGGGGTCCAAAATTTTGGTTTTGGCACTTTTTTATCATGTACTATAACATACCAAAAGCGCGTCAAGATCGGTGACATACGTGCGCACGGTTTTGTAAAAAAGTATTATTTTGACCCATATATAAAGAATGAGATAGGCGTGTGAGCTAGTCTTACACACATAAACCTAACTCAGTACCAAGCAAAAAACGTGAAGCCTAGTGAAGTAGGGACTCCGCCTATGCCAACCTAAGTACCATCGTTATTATTAGCGGCATACTCAACATAAGGATAGCCCCTACTAATTGACATTTATATTTTAAGATTATTCCCGAATTAGAATCCTTATAAAGTGCACATTACAGACCCCACCCAAACTCACCCATCTCGCGTCTTTTTCATTTATATATGTACAGCATATAAATCTTATCTTTCTGCACCTCTTATTTTCTCTCTTTCTCCATTTTTATTCGTGCACTATCTTCTCTTTGGACGCGATAGTACTTGCTTTATATAGAGAGAGCTTTTTTACATTTATTTTCTACCTGTCGTTTAAATGGTTGTATATACGCGCAAATATTGGCAGGATAAAAGAAACGTATTTACGCGCGTGACACTTGGATGCATGGAGAGAAGGAGAGAACTTCCCATGCCCGTACATTGTAAAATATTTATAAGCATGTATACGCAGTACAGATTTGAGTTTCGTGAACTGTACACCATGAGCCGTTAACTTGGCAAGTTCAAGATGTTGCGAATGCACAAGTTATCAACTTAAAAAATTCTTGAATGGTATTAAACTAGTAATAAATATTTCAAATTTGATAATCAAATTTCTTGATTAAAAGAAGTAATTTGTAAATATTTCATAGAAATAATTCTTTGAAATACGAGATTTTATTACTCAGGTGTATAATTTATATAAAAATTTCAAATTTAATATTTAAAATTGTCTTAACGCATATAATTAAATAAACTCTGACAGCTAAATCTTAAGTTGTCCAATATAATACACTATGAACAGATCCAAAAGTGTTGTACTTGGTACAAGATAACAAAGAATATTATTTTTAATACTATAAGTAAAAATTATTTGTGTTTCTTAATTTTAAGAACTTCTATTTAAATGAATTAAGTAACCTTTGGCTGATAATACACCTCTACACTTGACATGCACTTGGTAGCGTACGACCCAGTTCAATTCAGTTTGCTCTCCAAAAAATTCAGTTAAGGATTCTTTTGTTATTATTGCTATAAAAAGTTTATGAAATTGTATTAAATTTTCATGATCAATAAATAAGTTAGTTATAGAAAATATTCAAACACTTACGATCAGGATCACTATGTGTCAATAATTGTATGTCATTTTGTTTGGTGAATTCTTGTAGAGCCGGAGGAACGACACAGCATGTTGCAAGATTAATCTGAATAATATTTGGTTTTATCTAAAATAATAGATAAATAAATAAACTTCATAAATTATTAAGATAACTTTTCACAGATAGTTCTCTTACATTTGCCCAGTTATAGAATTGTATAAATTTATCTGTATCTACATCACTAACACCAATACTGACAAGCTTTTTATTATTATGATATTCTTCCAACACTTTCCACAAATTTTGTAATACGGGCAATATATCATCTCCAGTTTCTTCTTTGTCCAAATGTACTACGAAAGATTCTATTACTTCAGTATTGAGCACCTCAAAAACTAAAATACAACATGAATTAAATTTCAAGTATCGAACAATTTTACTATTCTAAACAAATAGATTTTTATTTATATATTATTTATGTATTACCTCTATCAAATGCTTCTCTTAAGTTTGTTGGATCTAATTTACTGAGCAACACTTTCACAGCTATTTTCAGCTCTTTTCTATCTAAATTTTCAGAATTAATATTGGCATCATTGGGCTTCAAAATAATGATTACATTAAACCATGATAAATTTTGTATTACATTTAAATGAAAAAGTTTATGCATTACATACAATTTCTGTTGAGTCACCTTTGCTTTTGAAATCACTCAAGATTATTTTCAAAGCTTCTGACAGCTAAAATCAGACATAAAAGTTTTTAACAACAATTCTTTTTACTAAATAATGTATTTAACTAACAAACTATCTTGACAAAAAATATGTACCTCGTCTCTTGAATTTAAACCAGCTTTCTTTTTCAACTCGTTGTACTGAAGGATATTTCCAGTGCTGTAAAAGTTTCTGCTTGACATTTCTGCAATTAGATTAAAAAAATGCCTCACGAAAACTGAAACACTTGCCAATAGCACAGGTGCAAAGACTCAATGAAACTTGGCGTAACGCGGAAATTGCTAGATAATGATTAAAATCACGCGTTTTTAAAAAAATGTCAATGGAAGTGACTTGCACGTTCTTAGCGCACAGCTTATCTTTTCAACTGAAGTGTGTATAATGTTTGCGCTACTTTATGAATAACCTTGAATTATATTAGTTTCGCATATCCTGTTTTAAAAATGTTTATAGTGTTGCCACGGTTATTACAAGCCACGAGAAAGAGGATAGACTCGTTAATCGGACGATCTTCAACAAAATAAAAAAATGGCTTTAACTGACAGGATGTAATAAAAAAAATTTAATGGTTATAAATAATTATTTCGCACATGTGCTCGGAATGTGTATGAGGAATTGCACTAATACCATTAGATTTCATATCAGTAGATCTGTAGATGAATCGTGACATTTCACAACAAACACATGGCGCCCTCACGATGAGACTTCATTAACGATACTTTTCAAAAACGTTCGGAAAAAATTATAATTTTTATTGTTCATGACGAAAATTTCGTTAACGATTTAATTTTTAATAATTGTAATTTGTTTAATAACTTGAATAAATAATTATTCAACCATAAATACACAGTGCATCAAAACCAATAGATAATAAAAAAAAAATAGTAATTACACAATGAATTATCAAACGACAACGAGTTCAGAATATTGATATTCTTTTTCAATTGATGAATTATTAATTTTTCAAAGTAACTCAATTGACAATTCATTCAATGTGCAAATTGTATGTTTGATCGCAGCGACGCTATGATACGCTCGTATACATTTATAGGTACTATTTTACCGATGTTAATATTGCAGATTGAGACTGCTAGACATTTCGCGGCTTACATTAGTGCTGTTTCGCGTGATTATACTTTACAAAAAGTAACAAAACCCATACGATTTCGTAACACACCGAAAACCGATTATCGATTGTCAATTCGTAATTTTACATCGTGCGATACGTAACCATGCCACTCGATCTTCCAGGATTTGCTTATGCAGCTTTTGTTGCAGCCGGTGGAATTATGGGTTATGTCAAGTCCCGTAAGTGTTTTGTTATAAGCTGAGATTGACAAGTGTTCTGGTTCTTCAGAGTCAAAATTGAATTGTTTGTTCTGTGTATAACGTTATACACATTTAACATTCATTTATTTAAGTCTTGTTACCTCTTCATGCACTTCCACATTAGCTCTTGTTCAAACGGTGATTGTATGATAAATTATCTTTTATATAGAATCAATTCCATCATTGGGAGCAGGACTATTATTTGGTAGCATCATAGGATATGGAGCATACCAAACTACGCAAGATCCTCAAAATTATGGAACTATTTTGGGTAGCAGTGCTGCACTTGGGGGAATGATGGGTTATCGATTCTACAACTCTGGCAAAATCATGCCTGCAGGACTTCTTGCAGCAGTCAGGTATATTTTTTAATATTTTTGAAATGGCTTCTATTCAGTTTTAATTAAGAATGTAATTTGAAAAATATTTATGTTTCAGTGCCGTGATGGTTCTCAGATATGCATCAAGAATTGTTAACTCGTCACAGTCCGTAAAAATGCAATAATTATATTCAAATCTGTAACTCTTGAATGTTGCGATATAACAAATTGTATGTAAGTTGGTTGTATTTATTATGAATTTTATAATCATGTGCATGGTATAATTTTAGAGTTATCAAAATTATAATATCAAATTATAATACATTTTAATAAAAGCTTGAAGCAAAATTTATTATCAAACAATTTAATCCTTTGACACAAAATATATAATATACCAATGGTGTTTAGCACTATACATACAAATCAGTCGCTAAATGCACTTCTTTTCTTCTGAAACTTAAATAAAGTTACAGTAAACTAAAAATTCATTTAAAAAATAACTAACTTTATTGAATCTAAAATATTTACAATCAAACAAGTTAAAGATCTCGTTAAAGTTCTTAACGATCCTCTCGCACAACATGCTTTTCTCTTTCGGCAACAAAAGGCACTGAACCTGGCTTTGAGTGGCGACGACGATTGGATTCTCTGTAATACGAATGGAAATATAATTTATAGAATAATTTTTATTAGATATAGATGACTGTATAAAAGTAAACTATACAAAGAACATACTTTCTCTTTTGACTCTCCGTAATTGTACGATGCTCGTTTCTTGCGTTGAAAATATGTTTGGGAAGTTTTCTGTGATGTGCAATACGTCGTACTTGTGGATGAGCAGCAAACTTTTCTTTCAAAGCTTCACTATAATTTAGAGCAGCTTTTTCTCTTGGTTTCAACTAAAATGCAATGAGAAAAATTATAACATGAAATTTAAATTGACTCAAATATATTGTTGTCAATTTTTTATAATAAAATAAATTGATATATAATACTAACCACACCCAGTTTTTCTGAACTCTTAGCTTTCCAAATTCGAATATTCATCTCATCACTTCCACTAAGAATATATTTGCTATCACTTGTCCAGGCAACACAAGTGAGTCTCTGCATTCTTCTATTAGTGTAAACTTCACGAGAATGACCTTTCTGTGTTTCAAATATTCTTATTGATCTATCATATGATCCAGAAACAAATTCTCTGCCATTTGGGTTGTAATCGACATCAGTTACTGCGTTCACATGATCCTTATGAACATTGACAGGTGTTTTCAAATTACGTGTGTCATATGTATACAAACTAAAAATTAATATAGACTTAGTTATTGGAACAATTTACAATTTCATATTCAGCAAAATAAAATACTTACTTGTAATCTTCACTAGCACAAGTAAAAGTAAATGCTTCCATAGGATTCCAGGCCATTTTATTTGCTCGAAGTCTCATGATGACTCTTCTTATAGCACCTGAAGCTCTTGTATCATACAATATGATGCTGCGATCGCTAGCACACGAAGCTAACAAATTAGTTTGCACTTGATTAAATTTAACATCATGTAAACTGTCAACTCCCCATTTAAAACTATTTATAGGTTCATTTC
The DNA here is from genome assembly GCA_902732785.1 of Trichogramma evanescens. Lineage (NCBI taxonomy): Eukaryota > Metazoa > Arthropoda > Insecta > Hymenoptera > Trichogrammatidae > Trichogramma > Trichogramma evanescens. The sequence goes on along the minus strand of CACVKI010138231.1, from coordinate 28,626 downwards.
TAGATTCCTCCCACAACTGACAAACTTCTCCACAGGTAGCAAACATTGGATCTGTACGATGGTGTGAAATAGCAGTAATTATCGTCTGTAAATTACCAATTATGGTCAAATAATTGTTCAAATGTATAAGTAAGATATATTTTGTATTTTTTAAACAATTTTAAAACTTTTACGTTGTGATATCATTACTAACCTTACTCAAAACTGTATTAGTTGGTTCATCTTGTTTATCTTCTTTAGGGTTTTCACAACTCCATGTCTTGATTGTTTTGTCATCACCAACGGTCATGAAACTCTCACTGCCAGGTGAATATGTGATACCTCGAACAATTCCATCATGTGCCAAAATTGTGCGCATGCATTCTTTTCTCGGCAAATCCCATACTTTGACTTCGCCATCAAAACTTCCACTTATCAAAATTTGCAAACGACTAGGATGTTTACATATGGATGAAACCGAATCTTTGTGTCCATCCAAGTTTCCAATAAAAGGTTTGGCAAAAACTTTATCGAGTTTAACGGCGTTCAGAGCCCTTGTGTACTCTCTAGGAGCTTGGAAAGGATGCAATGCTGGATCATAATTTCTTGGGACTGAAAATTGATTTTAATTCAAAAATTTAGTTTGTTTTGTAGTTGAATCATTTCGGTGAAATTCTTTACAGATATGAAATTAATAGAATTCAACTTTAAGGTTACATTGCTTTATCAATCAAATTATTTACCTTTGTGGATGTCCAATTTGGTCTCACGCAAATGTTCGTCAGGGTTTCTACTCAAAACTTTCACCTTCATTTTTCAATTATTTTATTTATCAATCAATTATAAACACTACAAGCAACTAATCACACGTGCACACCAAGTTTGAGTCTCATGTGCGAGCGGTACTATAGTGACTGCTCAATGAGAAACTTACACCGTTAGTCCGTTACTCAGCCGATGTCGCTACTTGCTGCTCGAAAACACTCTATCAATGGATTTTTGTGCAACGTTTCAGATTAGGATTTCAAAGAAATTTCACGAGAATAAAAAAATTTATAATTTTGTCATTTTGAATAAATAAAAAATTAACTCAACGCGCTTAAAGAAGTTTTACTACAGAATTTATTACATAATTAAAATTGTCATGTTTTGAAAGTACGAATATTTCAACAAACTTTTCGAACGAGAGAGCAGACGAATTTACGTGCCGTCATTATACTACCATGCGATCGTAATTTTAGGTGAATAATCACAAGGTAAACAAACATGTCAGAAGCAAATTCAAAAAACATCAACGAAATTCAAGCTGAAAATCGACAAATCTTAGAAGAAAAACAGAAACTTATTGACAATGCTCCCTTTGAGCATTTAAAAATTGACGATGCCAGCTGTCTCGAGACAATTGAATCCAGAGAGATCTGCGGCAAATGTTTCAAGTCCCGGAAATTTTTTTGTTATACCTGCTACACACCTGTCATCGACGAAAAATATTTACCACGAATTAAGGTATTTTAACTAATTATTATTGTGATCCATCTGATTTTATGATTTTAAATTGAAGGATGACAATTATTTTAGCTTCCGATTAAAATTGATATCATCAAACATGCCAGAGAGATAGATGGTAAGAGTACTGCAGCCCATGCTGCTGTACTTGCCCCAGAAGATGTGAAAATTTACATCTATCCTGAGTTTCCAGAAATTTCAAAAGATGAAAAAGTGAGTCTTTTATGATGAGTGTTAAATATATTATATTTATATTCTAATGATTAAACTCAAACGAAATATGTTTTAATGAATATTAGGTAGTTCTAATTTTTCCCAGTAAGAATGCTATGAGCATAGAAGATTTATTCAAAGAAAAGAAAGATGAAGATGGTCAAGTAGTTTTTGAAACAATAAAAAATCAATTTCCAGTTACCAGAGCAATATTTATTGATAGTACATGGCATCAAACTAAGTCAATATACAAAGATCAGAGACTAAGAGGTTTGTTTTAATGAAAATATTAAAAATTTTATAAATAAACTTCATTAAATTTAAACTTTTATTACAGACTTACCATGTGTAGTACTCAAATCTCGCATTTCGCAATTTTGGAGGCACCAAAAAAATAGTCCAAGATGGTATTTGGCAACCATTGAAGCATTACATCAATTTCTGCTTGAATTACATACAAATGCCTTTGGAATAATTGAGAATTATGTAAAACCTGAAACAGATGTCTCAAAAACGTCAAAAACTGTTACAACAGAGTCTGATTTATATGGGCCTTACAATGGCCAATATGATAACTTATTATATTTTTTCAAATTTATGTATGAAACTATACATCGTTACTATGATCATGAAAAATTGTGGGCCTATAAAAGACCTTTAATATAAAATTCATTTATTAAATTAGAAAATATATGAACATATAGTTTTGTTATGTAAAATTTGAAATTTTATAAAAACAAGTTCTAATTGCTGAAATGAAATTCATGATTTATTTTATATTTTCAATAAAGTTATAAAAAACAAATGAAAGTATTTTTATAACCATAAAAACATAATTTCAGTAACTTTTATTGAAAAATTAAAAACAGAAAATTATTAATTATGAAATGTTAAAATTATATAAAAAATGGAAAACTTTCACAACGGTAAAACGAATATTGCATATTAAAAAAATTTTATTGAAAGCAAAAGTATTATAATTTTATGCAACTCATAATAATTGCAATTAATTTTCAGATACTAAGCAATTAAAATCATCAAGTAGCATAGAATTTTTCAAGCAATTAAGAGAGTACCAGGAACAACTTGAATGTGTAGAAAAATTATCCCTTAAAACAACAAACAGTAATGCGACAAATCACACATTCGAAAAAATATTAAATTTATCAACAAGTACTATCGGTGAACCAAATAGTCAATCGTTTGAGTCTATAAGAAGTTCATCAACTGCAAATTTTTTAAAAAATTTATCTGAAAAAAGCTTATCAAATAAAGGTGATGGTTCAATGACACATGAAAATATTTCATCTCATAAAGAAATACCAGTGCAAATTCAATTAGAAGGTATTCCCCTAACACTTCTTGTGCGTGTCCCAAATAGTGCTTTCAGCATAATACAAGAAAAGTTGTCGTGTAATGATGTGCTATATTCTTTGTCTCAAAAATCAATTATAAAAACAGTAAAGTCCAAAAAATCAAGTTTTTTTTCATCGTTTCAAAAATTATTTAAAAATAAAAAGAAAAATATACATGAGTCCACCAGTAATAATGATAAAAAGAAAAATATTCCAGTGGTTAATCATCGAAAAGAATATGCTTTAAATTTTTCTAAAAAAGACTCTATTCAGAGCCATCCAACTGTTGATTTAATTCATCAGAGAAGTATGAATGAAAGTATATTTGATCCTAATTTGACTGCATCAAAAGATACTATATCAAATCTCTCAACTATACTGAAAGAAAAAAGAACAGATCCTTTGATTGTACCAAAAGACATAAGATCAAATTTTTCAACTATAACAGAAAATAGACCAGATCTTCAGACTAGATCAAAGCCTGCACTTATTTTCACTGAACGCGAGTTTGATGGAAAACCAAGTAATTCTCTGCACCCAAATGTTATGATAGAGCATAAAGTAATTCCAAATGATAATAAGGCTTCAGGCTCATTTTCCATAAAAATAATAAATCAAGTTCCCATACAGCCTTCAGATAACAATGAGCCATCAATAATAAAAATAGAAAATGAAAACTTGAAAGAAAAAAAAAGTCAAACAAAAGAACAAATTTTAGATAGTTTAGAGAAAATTTTAATGAGGACTACTGAAAAATTAAATGACTTGGATAAAATGAAACTTCTTATGGAAAATATTGAAAAGGAATTGAAAAACAAGAAATCCAAAAAAAATGCAAATGTTTCAATAAATCACAGCAAAAGGACATTGAAATGCGACAGTTTAAAAGATGGTGTTGCAACCGATGTTAATTATATGAGAAAGGACGTTAAAACGAAAAAAAATTATGTAACACAGGTAATTGTATCCTAATGGTGAAATAGATTTATTATCAGCATAAATACTAATTAATGCTATGTTATTTATTAGAAATTGAGCAAACAGTCTTCAAAATTTAGTATTTGTTCCAATGGAACTGTTTCAAGCGACGAAGAAGACTTTGAGTTTTCTCGCGAGCAAAAAATAAAGTTTTCCGAAAAATTCAAACAGTGCCGTTGTCCTTCTATGATCGGTTACAAGATTTGTCGCTGCGAACGAGACGTCGATCATCATGAGTGCAATTGTACAAGCAATCGAAAGCATGAAAAAAAATAAAACCGCAATGCAAATCATGATCTTCTTGTTTAGATTTTTTCGATTCTTGGACGTACAGTTTCAAAGTACCCGCTCATAATAGCAGCCCACGCATCAGCACATCCCTACCCCTAAGTAGCAAAACAAAGCTTATCACTGCAGCAACTTGCACGTCGTAGTATTATGTTAGACTTTAGACCTTACGTTTATATCATAACAAGCTTCGGGCTTCGCTCGTAGGGGAAAAGAAGAAAAAAAACAAAGCCCCTGTATCGAAATTCCAACAGCGTGTGTGAATTGTGAACTCCGACATTTGCCATTTTGATAATAAACTTTCCTCTTGCGACGCGACAAGTGTCAGACAAGACGACGACAACCGCAACACATCATGAATCTCAACCCTACCCTTTTGCCTTCGACAAGAAATTCGATCAAGCTAATAATTCGTAATAATTTATGCGTAACATGACGATCAGTCGAGCCAGATCAACATTGCTAATGAGGAGTTTATATTGTTGCTACAGCAGGTTATGTCGGAGTCGAGCGATAACGATATTATGTGCGAGGGCCTGGCCCAGCAGGTGCAACATCAGGACGAGCTCCTGCACCTGTGGCACGGAGCCGACGAACTCGAATTGCAAATCGATGCGAGCTCATCGATACTTGAAGGCCACGTCACAAAGCTACGTAGTTGTCAAGACAGATTGTTTATAAAAACAACCAGTGGGACTTTGTACTATGGTGACACTGTTAAAGCACAAGAAAATGACAAAAGATTTTTGGAGCTGAAGAAAAGTCAGTTTAACGTGATTGATTTGGCCACTAACAGCAAGCACTTGTTTCTAGTCCTAAACAATGGTAATGCAGTGACAGTTGAACCTAGAAGCTTAAAAGTAGTTGATACTATTGTTATTAAAGATGATGTAAAATACTGCATTCATGGGTACGTTGACCTTTGAACAATAATAATTTACTGTAATGTGATTGTTTTTTTACATGAAATACTTGGAATAATTTTTTACCTCTGTTTTGATACACAGATACAAACAAGATAACGAAGCAGAAAAGATAGTTGCCATAGCAGTCAATGATAATGCATCTCTATTTTTAACAGATAATGGTCAGTTATGGGTCACAGGTGATCATCCTCAGATTGACATTCAATCTCAGGTGCCCAAAAAAGTAAATTTTTTTTATGGAAGAGTCATTTCAGATATTGCTTGTGGCTCAAGTTTTTATGTAGTTATAGTTAGAAAAGTACCCAGATCTTCATTAGCTCACAAAGACGATGCTGATAGCAATAATGAATCAGATGAAGTATTTGTCAGGTCGTGTTCTCAGTGCCTGAACAATCTGTTGCCTAGTCCATTAAGCCTTAATTTGTCAGGATCAGGTACAACAAAAGCTCAGAATATATCACTCACAAAAGAAATTAAATCCTTTGATTCTACTACAAGTAAGGATGACGTTTTTCGCACAATCGAAAAAGAAAAACCTACTAAAAAATCCAACGATTCGACGATTGATAGTGAAATTAATGACGAGGAACCAACGGAGCCCGACAAAGACCCCAAACGAAATGTAATTCTTATTAATACGGAAGCGGCTAAGCATTTTTTCACTCGGCAATTGTCTTGGGTTTCGACGTACAGTGGCGGCGGCAGCAAAGACGATGCATCCTGCACAGACAACATTAATAACGAAAATCCCGCGGCCAGTTTGATCAAGCAAAACGTCTCAAGTGTGGCGAATCTCGTCTACGAGGGTGTGAAAACGGTCGGCGACAAAGTAGCTACGCTGTCGAGGCACGTGAGTGGCAGCTCGGATCCCAACGAGATCGCGAGGCCCGACGCGGACGACGAAAATTTCGAAGAGCTGGAAATAGACGAGTTGTACCCAAAGAAGAGCTGCTTAGCCGTTGCTACGACTCCGGGTAGCCTGAACAGTTCCACTTCGTCGGAGCACGATCTTCTCCTGCAGTATCAGCGATGCCCATCGGAGCGCATCAATCTTTTGGTACGATCCGGCAGCAGTGCTCTTAATACGGAGCTCTGGACTTGGGGTGACACCAAGTACGGACAACTCGGTGGTAACGATGCAGCAACGACGACGAGGCAGAGGCCAAGACAAGTCACGATGCTCAATCACTGCGGCGTCAAGAAAATCACCTGTGGCGACAATCATACCTTGGCCATGACTCTGGACGGCCGAGTCTTTACATGGGGTAGGAATAATTACATGCAGGTTGCCGATTGCTCGCAGCTCGATCAGAAAACGCCGCAAATCTTCGCCTCGAACTTCGTAAATCACCTGTCGCATAACGAGCGAGCTATGGATATCGCTGCCGGAAACGATTACAGCCTCGTTATGATGGGCCAAAAAATCATTCTCATGGGAAAGCAAAGGTAGATTTCAATTTCTTCATGTTATAATTTACTTTTTATTGAAAAAAACTGTTTTTTTTTTGTATCCACAGGTCTTCCGGTGTCATGTCAACATTAGAGATCCCAAATTTAAAGGACGATCACAAATTGGTCGGCATCTTTTGCAGTCAAGATTACAAATGCTGCACGTCAGTGCTAACATCCTCAATGAGCCGGTCAATCGTTTCCTGCCTCGATGAATCACTCATAGAGGCACAAGTTTATTTAACCGAGACACTGCTGACGCAACAACACCTCGTCGCGCAGTTGCAAAAAAAAAGCGCGAGCGTGCCAACGCTGCGCGAATTCGCTAGTGCCTTCGACGAGCTTTGTCGGTACCATCGCGAATTGCTTAGTTTAATCGCACTCCACGCTCAAGAGCTGACATATTTTCACGAGCAGGCGATACTCAATAGCCTCGATACCGATCACTATCCCCGGCTAGTGATCGTGGCTAACGTGGAAGAGTGCGTTGCTGTTTACAAGGCCTATCTGCAAGCTCTGTGCGACCTCACAGCCATCTCCGGTTTGTCTCAAATCGCCAAGGTCATCGACGTTTTACCCACGCTCTTGAAGCATTTTCAGAACAAGCTCAAGTGCGATGTGAATAGCGATATTACGAACGAGGCTCTCGTAGTTTTTGCCTTGCATCTACCTCTGCTGCAAGCTAGCAGGTTAAATTATTTGAAAACTCTCTTAAAAACATTAACTTAAACATTAAAATTAGTTTTTGACTCATTGTAATCTTTCCTGCGTAGGTACGCTATATTCATTAAAAATCTCATAACGAGCGACTCAGTATCAGAAAAGGAGCAACTACAAAACGCTATGAGCAAGTGGGAATCCTTGTCAAAGTTGCAGACCAAACGCATACAAGAAGCTGAAGCAACGAAATGCTTTTGGGAAGGTCCTGGAAAAATAATCGAACAATTGAGGTCATTAGACAGGAGAATGATTCGAGAATCGCGAACGCACTCTATTTCCCTATACAATGCTGGTCGTTTTTCGTCTCACCGCTTTATACTTTTGAACGATGTATTTGTACATATAACGGGTGGATCTTACGTTGCGCATCTACTATCTTTATTGTGGGTTGAACTTTTGCAGGATTCGGATCAGTATCAGGTACGTAGCTTTAGATTAGAGCCTTGATATAATGGGATTTAATGAGAAGTTATAAAATACTAATATATCAATTTGTTTTTTTACAGAATGCCATGTCCATCACAACACCTGAAGAGAATTTCATATTGTATACCCCGACAGCTGCCGATCGAAGCGATTGGTTTCACGCTTTTCAATCCGTAATCAAAGCTAATCTTCGACGAAATCCTAGTCATAGTGCGCCCCAAAGTCGCAGCGGTTTTTATTCATTTAGCAAAAATTCTACGTACAAGGATGCAAGTTACACGGGTATATAATTCTTGAAAATCATTTTATCTCATTCAAAAAAAAAAAAAAAAACACGAAAATAATTGCCAAAAATCTTTCAGGGCAATGGTTGAACGGTAAACCTCACGGAACTGGTAAACTTGAGTGGTTTGACAATAAAATGTATGTAGGACAATTTTATAAAGGTGCAATACAGGGTGTTGGCCGTATGGAAATGCCCACCCAAGGAGTCTATGAAGGTCAGTGGAAAGATGGTCTGCAAAACGGATACGGCGTTATGAAGTATGAGAGCATATCGATTATTTTATCACACCCATCAAACATCTTCTTTTATTGTATAACGATTTTAGTTTCATAAACGGCGATGTGTATGAGGGGTATTTTAAAGACGGACTTCCTCACGGACACGGAGTTAAAAAAGAAGGTCATTTTATGGCCTCTGCAGCTTCTATTTACATTGGTGAATGGTCCTGTGGAGTTAAACAAGGATATGGAGTCATGGATGACATAAAAACTGGTAAATATTTTGAATTACTTCAAAAATGTTTAATTCATTATTCATTTATGATCTGCTGATCTTGATTTGCAGGAGAAAAATATTTAGGTTCTTGGTATAACAATACCAAACATGGTAATGGACTCATTGTTACATTAGATGGCATTTATTACGAGGGAGCATTCGTTCAAGATGTCTTTCAGGTAAGAAACAGAAGTTCAATTTAAAACTTGAATTAAATTCAAAAGTTATATTTTTTTAGGGACACGGTATTATGGTTTTGGAAGATGGAATGCATTACGAGGGAGAATTCAAGTCTGTCGGTATTTTTGGCGGTAAAGGCATTTTAACGTTTACAAACGAAGAGAAGTTGGAAGGAAACTTTAGTGGGGCTTGGAACGAAGGTATCAAAGTTACTGCGACTCTTCGTATTAACAATAAAACAGTGAATAAAGTTAAAAACACACCCCCGTAAGCTGTGATTTATATCGAATTTATTTCGTTCATAATTAAGCATTAAAATTGAATATTATACATTTAGCTCGTTTGGTAAATTATGCGCGCCAACTGTCCAAAAGTGGGAGCCAATATTTCGGCAATTTTATCAAGAGCTCAACATCTCAGAATTAAAAAACAATAATAGTAAGGCGCCTGCTGGCGCGCTAAAGAGCGAAAGTCAAAAACTGTGGCACAACGTCGCAGCGGTTATTTGTAAATCTCAGCGCAACGGTCAAAAGCGGCAATGCTTCAACAGCAATATTTGCCTCTCGTCGTCGCTGAGCCCAAGTAAAGAAGATTCTTCCAAGGAAGATCAAGACTTACTCAATCGAATTTTGTACTTCGAGCAAGACCAATTGAGTATCGCGACTTACATGCAAATACACGCGTACTTGACGCGTGCATTCGAGAGCCAGCATCATCCACTTGGCACGCTACTGAACGAGCTCGCCTCCGTTTACACGGCCACTTATGGAGGTGTGCGAGTTCATCCGCTTCTGTTAGAACACGCAGTCGACGAGCTGAAAAAGATTACCAAGCGAATTTATGAAGCTGTCACGTTATTTTTTCCAACGCTCCCGAAGGGTGACATTCAGTTGGCTTTAAAACCCGCCGACGATTCCGAAGAAGAGTTAGTAAAATTAACAAATGCCAATCAATAATTAAATTCTGTTTTTAAAATTTTTTTCTTTTAATTTTCAGAAAAATTATCAGTGCTGATTCGATACTTCATCCAATATTGCTACCACGCGTTTATTCGGCTCTATTTGTGCTGTATGCTCTTCACAATAAAAAAAATGACGACGCTTACTGGGAGCGCTTAATCAAATGGAATAAACAACCAACCAATACCCTATTAGTATTTTTGGGAGTTGATGGGTACGCTCGCACGATTGTTATTAACATTGATATCCGTATTGAATAACTTTTGTGTCATAAAATGATATCAAATTTGCAGAAAATTTTGGCAAAATTTCGATACAGAAAGTAATGATGTTTTTCTCAATGAAGCAATAGAAACATTACAGCAATTGAAAACCACTTTTTCAGCTGTTGAAAAATTAATGGTCATCAGAAATACTCATTATCAAATCGTAGAATCTGTACAGAAAAGATTGGAAAACTGCAAATTGCCAGCTGACCAATTAATTCCTATATTTTATTTCGTCGTTGTTCGAGCTGGTGTACTTCAACTAGGAAGTGAAATTCATTTCATCAAAGACTTCATGGAACCTTACTTGGAATCTGGTGAAATCGGTTACTGCTTTTCGACAATTCTGGTTCGTTCATTATAGTAAATATTTATTTTTTAGTTGGATAACCAAAATAAAACATTTTTCATTTTTAGGGTATCTACGATCACATTTTGCATGAGAAAATATCAATGGTTGATTAAGTTTAGACTCAGTTGCCTCTGTCTGGCACAGAGAAATACAAAATTATCAGGACTACATTAAGTTATAAGTAACAAACTTAAAAATATAGGTACATTACTAGTAATCATGTTAAATTTTCATTCTCTGACTTAATCCTAAATATTTGGATTTATCTGTCATTGCTGAAATAATTTTATTTTTTAAATCCAATAACACAGCATTCCATAATTAATTTGTAGATGTACAAATAAATCAAATTTTTTAATTCAGAGTGTATATTCCAAAATAACCCATGATGTTATGTCTCTCTTACATGATCTATCTATATATATATATAATGTTATGTATGTGTATAGATATACATAGAGAAATTATGTTAGGGTCGAATAGACTTTTTCTTAATTATTGTTACTAGATAAAACCAAATGTAAATATATTTAAATGAAAATAATAAAATTGTTCATAGGATCACTCATTATGTGCATTGAAGAAATAATATGTTCTCAAGATTTTTTGAATGAGTATTTTACTGGTACACCTTTACTGATCATAGGCAAGAGCTTTTCGTAATAAATGAGTTTTTTAACGTTTTTTTCCTTTTTTTTTAATTGCATCGACGAGTATATTGAGTGTTATTTTACATCAATTTTGAGTTGTATATGCTAATGTCAACGATTCTCGATCTACAACCAAATTCTACGGTAAAATTGAACATTTTTTCACCAAATTTGGAAGCAATTACTTCCTATTCCTTTCATAGACCCATAGATGACTTCTTTCAACCATCTTTGGGGCATCATAGAACTATAAAGAAATGTGCACAGAAATTTTAATTGTAACGTTGATTTTAGCATAGAATTAGAAAAAACATTAGTTAGAAAAAATTAATAGAATAAGGTAAATAGTTGTTTGAAACTTTTACGATATTAGTTCAATTTCCAATAATAGACAATTTTCAGTAAACAAGGAAACAAAAAAGATTAGTTCAAAATACATTAAATGTGAGGTATTACAATTGTTTTAATTTATCTTTCTTCAGCTGATAAAATTATTAAATATCTCAATTCTTGTTTCTTATCAAAGTAATAGAGGGAATTCATTTTTACCCGGAATTATAAACGTAAACAGTAAGTACCATTGTTTTCAATACTGTTATTCATAATTGTTATACGTAATAGGTTGGTGGATGGCGCAGGGTAAGGATTTTTTTAGAAAACAAAAAATTTCAAGAAAAAAATACGATGGGAAATTATTATTTATTAGAAACACTTTATTTCAAATCATGTTAACAGTAAATAATAAAAGGTAAATTATTGATAATTAATCATCTTACTGAATATATAATATACAAAATTTGTATAACTAGTCAAAAGATTTTTGAAAAACATTTCCTTCGCGATCGCTTGTGATTAAAATAACCATTCCAATAGCCGACCAAACCTTTGCTTAAACAAACGAGTCGCAGTCTTGGTAGTAAAAACGTCAAAAATGAGTAATTATCACTAACACCAATTTTTCGGCACTTAAATCCTAATTTCCGCAGTTCATTTCTAATTCTGCATTGTTGAATTAATTCATTAGTAAATCTAATTAAAACTAAAGAAACAATAAACAGCAAATAATAATTCACTGTATACCAGTGTGTCCACATGAAGCTGACAAGATTCAGACTTATCTGTACAAAAGAATTAAATTTATTAATTTTGATAGACTTAAAGATGTCAGCTTTGTTGTTTTTGTGTTGTTGTGATAAATGAACAACCAGGGTTGAGAAAACCGAAGAAAATATAAATAAATATTTTACATAATCAAATATTAATATCAACTTACAGCTGATTTTTTTGAAATTCATAAATTTTAACATCTCAGTCAGACATGCTTTTTGAAGTTCTAATGTTTTGGAAGCGAAATTCGTGTACATTTCAAGTATTTTTTCAATTGGTGACTTTTTTTTTAATAGTACTAATGAACTCACATCAATTTTTGAAAGAACCCAGGAAATAATAAAAAAATTAAAATTCACTCGACACCAAATCAAGATCTTATTCTCAAAGCTGATGAACTCGCGAATATTAAAATTCATGATTATAATTTATGTCTAACTATCGTTAATTATTTGCCTAAATTCAAGGGCAGCATACAGTTCCGCCCGGAACCTGGTTGATGGAGTTGCGAGAATAGAAAGTTTTCTTTTAGATATAATATCTGCAACCCCTAATCAACCAGGCAAGCACGCTGAAGCGTGACAACGCCTTTACTGCGTGAGTCACAAGTACCTCGTTCACTAGTGTGCTTTATTTCTTATTCTAACTATGAATATATAAAAATTAAATAAGATTTTGAAAACAAAACTCACAAAATCGAATCTACTCTTTCAAGAGCGAAATCGTTTTTGTTTAAGTTTTAAAAAAGTAATTATATTACAAAAATGAAAAAAATGAAAATAGTATCTGAATTTTTCTAGAATATTGAACTATGCAATATTTTTTTAACCGTTAAAGATGTAGAAACAGCTAAGAATTCAACAGAGATGAGAATCAGAGTTAAAACTCAAATCGGATTATCTAAGCAGACAATGATCGATTATAATCTGTTGTAGATGTAGATTTTATATATGTATTACAAGTATAAAGAGCAGTAATAATTTAACTATCCCTAAATAACTTATGAGACAATATATGTTTGACAGTTGTTTTTGTCAAAGTAGAGAACCAAGTTGGTTCTATTTGTATTGGCGCGTTGAAGCAAGCTTTGAAAAGCTTGGGACGCAGAGAAAAAGCACTTTTCCAAGTAATCATAAACTGATTTCGCAGAAATGTACACTTTCGATATAATAGATTTTCAACTTTCTATCCGCACTTTAAATCATGTATTCACAAACCACGAAGATTTGCCAGGGAACTCCTTTTAACGCACTTACTTTCATATTCTTTATTATAGAGCGCAAGAGTTCAATTAAGAGAAGCCGCGAAGGACTTAAATCAGATCAGCAACGTTCATTGGCATCTCCTCGATGCGAGTATTATAGAAGTTTTCGATATCGGCCAATTGCCGTTTATCTTCTGTTGTTACAAAGTTGATCGCAACACCCTTACGACCGAAACGTCCACCACGTCCAATTCTACAAAAAAAAAGCAAGTAATTTAAAGAACATTCTTCTAGAAAATCATTTTTATATTATTAAGAACAGATCAAATTCAAATGCTTACCTGTGAATATAATTTTCCCGGTTTGAGGGTAAATCATAGTTGATAACAAGTGAAACTTGTTGGACATCAATACCACGAGCAAGAAGATCAGTGGTAATAAGCACACGGGAAGAACCGGTACGGAATTGACGCATGATCACATCGCGCTCACGTTGATCCATGTCTCCGTGCATAGCAGAGACTGTGAACTCCCGTGATCCCATGGTTTCGGTGAGCCAATCTACCTTCCTGCGGGTGTTGCAGAAAATAACAGCTTGGGTGATGCTGAGTGTCTCGTAGAGATCGCAGAGAGTATCAAGTTTCCAATCTTCACGTTCAATGAAGACAAAGAATTGCTTAATACCCTCAAGGGTGAGTTCTTCATTTTTGACAAGAATGCGAATTGGGTTACGCATGAAGCACTTGGATACTTCCAATACATCAGCAGGCATGGTAGCCGAAAGCAAGATGACCTGAACTTCATGAGGTAGATGCTTGAAAACATCATAGATCTGATCCTTGAAACCACGAGACAACATCTCATCGGCTTCATCAAGAACAAAAAGCTTGATGTGGTGCGTACGGAGAGCCTTGCGGCTGATCATGTCAATAACACGACCAGGTGTACCCACAACAACATGGACTCCAGCATCCAGTTTACGCATATCTTCACGAACGTTAGTTCCTCCAATGCAGGCATGGCATTGAGCTCTCATGAAGTCACCGAGAGCAATGACTACCTTCTGGATTTGCTGGGCCAACTCACGAGTTGGGGCAAGGATTAATGCCTGGCATTCCTGGATGCTAGTATCGATCTTCTGCAAGATCGAAATAGAGAAAGTAGCGGTTTTACCAGTACCAGACTGAGCCTGAGCAATGACATCATGTCCCTTAACACAGGGAAGAATGGCACGTTGTTGGATTGCAGATGGCTTCTCAAAACCATAAGCATAGATACCTCGGAGGAGCTCCTCTTTAAGGTTCATATCATCGAAGTTGTCAACAACCTATATGAAATAATATGATTAGCTTAATGTACTCTGCTTAGAAAATTGTCTACAAAGTCAAAAAAAAAACTTACTTGGTCCCAATTGGACTCGATCACGCCATCAGGCTCCATTCCAGGTGGTCCGGAATAAGCCGGAGCCTCCGATTCACGTGGGCCATTCTTGTCAGAACCCCACTGTTCTTCATTCCTGAAAAATAATAAATAAAAAGGTTAGCATGTATTGACCTGATATAATAATGAAAAAAAATTACTCTACATAGATTTCCTGAAAAATTATTAAAAATTGTAAGCTAAATTGAATATTATCTAGACGAAAGTCAAAAAATATTGTAGATAGAAAAAAATTAAACAAATTAAGTACAACAATTCAGGGTCAAGGCGCCAAGAAAACAGCACCCTGTCGGTGATTTAAAATAAACGTGCTCCCAGAAATGTAGGTAACATACGCGTGCGCGCGTAAATGAGTGAGCGTAGAGAGAGAGAGAGAGAGATAGAGAAGTGAAAAAGAGGGGAGGGGACACTAGCCGGAGATCACTTGGCTAAGAGCTAAACTTCGCTCTCTCTCTTTTTAACTCTCTGTAATTCAACTATTTCGTTGCTAGCCCCTCTTTTTTGACGTATTTTTGAGCTTCTACATAGCTTGAGAATGAGATACAGCTATCGTAGCGTAACTCTCTCGACGCTCACAAAAATTACTTAAAAATAAAAAGCGCGCTATCTCGCGGAAAAAAAGATAATATAAAAGAAATACTTCGCGCACGAAAATATGAGATTCTCTCGCTCTCTCTCATTTTGTCTCGCTGCGAACGAAATCCACGCGTGTGCACAAGGCAGCGCTATAAAATACGCTGTGTCAGCGCGTAGAGTTCCGATAATAGATTCTCCGTGTGTCGCCACGTCACTTTTTTAAACTTTAAAACGTTCACAAGCTACGCTCTAATCACATCGGAAAAACCATAATGCACTTATTTTTACGGTTAAAAAAAGTATTGCACTAATCGAAGGAGAACCACGTTGGTTTTTTTGACCCTTGCACATTTTAAGGCGCTATGACTAGAAGGTACGCTAACGCCACGTGCACAGAACTAGTTTCACTATTAAGAAAACGATTTAATTTGTTCACGTTCACTATGCTTTCACAATAAATAATGCACAATTAATAAATGCTTTCGAGGTTAGAAAAAGTACACGAGGCAAAAAAGATGAAATGCATTAATTCTTACGTGATGTCAGCAGAAGACGAAGCCATGATTGGAAGAATAGATAGAAGTTGCTTTTTCGAAGTCTCAAAATGAACTGATAGAAAATGAGCCAGTGCTCAGGGAACTGAACGAGCTAGCCGCGCAGCCACGTGATGGATATGTAGATGGCGTTACATGCAATGCGTGGGAGAGAGAAGGCACTTTCTACATTCAAAACCTTAGTAAAATAAAATGCAATAAAGGAGCATAAGACGGTCTCCCCTCTACTACGACGAGCTAGTACTAGCTCGTTGCATCGATTGAATTGAAGAAGACTGGCTACAACATCTTTCTATCAAGTGTGAAAGTTTTTTTTCCATTTTCTGAGTTTTTTCTGGAGAGGTCTTTGAGAATGCTAACAGCAGTATGCATGACGTGGCCCGTTTTAATGAGGAATCTAACGAACCAAGCACGATTCACCGGCAAGATTTACGGTGTATTATAACCCTCGAACACGTGGAGCGGATGTTATACATAGGAAAAAGAGCCGGCAGCTGACTTTGTACAGCGGTTGTAGTATCCTACCTACTGCGTGTACGGCAAAATATCGATCGATACACGTTATACGGCAGAGGCGGCGACTACTCGGGTATCGTATGTTGTATACGAGCGTCGCAAAGGGTGCGTGAGTAATGCCGTTGCCGCTGCTACCCTGCGTCATGACGCAAACTTTTACGCACATATATCTCTTACTTATGCCCTTGGAACGATAAGCAAAGCGCAGCAAAAGCAGCAAAGCTTCCCTTTAATACAAAAGCACGTACACATGCTATCGATATACACACGCGGTTGTAATAGTACACATATATATGCGCCGAGTGTTAAGTTCATTGCCATCTGTAAAAACTCACGTTTATTTTACTGTACAACGAGAGATGGTCATTTTCAGTGATTTTTAGAAAGTGAGTATTAGATGATTTGGTTTCAAAAATGGTCGAAATTCACAACTGAACAAGACCCGTCTACTTGAACACGCCAGCGGTTTTCTAGTTTTTCTTTTCGTTTACTTAGTGCTTTATGACATTTAAACGGCTAATAAGAACGTGTAATGTTCAAAAAAGCAGAATTTCTTACTTAGAGCGCGTTTAGCATAAATGTTTATTAATTTCTTCAAAAGGCACGAAGTTCATTGTTTTATCGGGTTTCTTGCATAACGTTTTCGCTTGTATATAAAAAGGAAGTTGATCTGGGATTTTGTCAATGAATTAAAAATATTTTGAGAAATTTCCCCCTTCGAGAAAATTTCCTCATATTGAATTCTCGTTGTGACAAGCTTCCGTTTTCAGAGTGGAAAAAACCGAACGAAAAGTGTAACAATTTTTCGAAATCCAACTCATCGATGATTCTCTCAACCGAGCGTCTATATCATATTCGTATCATAACAAAAAATCGGAATTAAAAAATTGTTAAAGAGCCCACGCTGAGACACAAGCGTTCGTACACGATGACATCATAGCAGTAAAATCCAACGTGTTGCAAAATACCGCGCGACCGAGAATGAAAGAGAAAGAGAGTGTCCCACATAATTGTCCATCGAGTCGATCTGAGAGGACTGATTTTAAAATGATATTTGCCACCGAATTAATACATACAAAGTTATCAGATAAATGCATGTCTAATCACGGCGTTTAACTTATCGTTGTCGCGTGATAACTACACGCGCAATGATTGTCATAATGATCGTTTGCTAATCGCTCGGGAGCCATTAACTCTCACATGAAAAGTACAGAGACGTATCTCGTTCATGTTACTTCATGTCATTTATGTACTCGCACATAACCGTAGAAAAAGTATTTCTCGCAAGTCTAATTATGAGAAGAAACACGTGTTCGAAGGCCATTGCTTCGTCCTCGGGGCTACGAGCAAGAGAAAAACGTGAAACATGTTGTATGTATCAAACGTGGTAAGAGGAAAAACGCCTCGGTGTACCGTACCGTATGTGTAATGTGAGTACGGAACACAGAACGCATCGCAGCTACAGTCGTATAAAAGAGAGAGCACGAAGCGTACGGGCGATACGAACTGTATAGTTACACAAGTCAGCCGCTGAATAAAATGAGTCACACGCGATGCCTTGGGATTCGAAGCTACGCGAAGCACACCTTGGCCTCATGCTCGGAAATCGCGTGTGTCTCCTATATAAAAGGGGAATCAAAAGTCCGGATGTCGCGTAAGTGTGTGCGTATGCTTATATCGCACAAGCATTACGCATCTTATCCGCATTGGTCGCACACACACATGCAAGCGCGTATCAATAGATTTTCCATTCGCTTATTGCATCGGTCGCTCATTGACGTTTTATGTTTGCTCATTAACGTTCGATCGCTGCATATCATGAAGATATTTTCCAATCGTAAACGTATACTCGTCGAGAGTCGCGTATCGAATCGAGATAAAAGTGGAATTCTCCGGGAAAAGAAAAATGGTTAAAAAATGAGAGAATGCAAGGTAATTTCCCAGCAGACGGACATCCGGTTGGGCGACGAAGGAGAGAGAAAGGTTGCAATACTTGCAATATCGAAAAGGCGTGTGCAAGTTAAAGCCTATGCGTTTACAAGATATCGAGGTTTATTATTATATGCTAAAAACGAGCGGTGATCTTTCTCCTCTCTCTCTTTCAGTCTTTTCGTCATCGTCGTCGGTCGGCATTCCGCGCGAGTCTCGAAAGCGCGTGCGCTGCTTGCCTCTCCTCTTCCCAGTTCCCACGTAAAATTCTCTCCTCGCGATATACCGTAATGCGTGCGTAAAACGAAAGTGAGGTTAACTTGGGTTCAGGCCCGGCAGAAGTTAAAGAGAAATTAAACCTAGCTCGGACATGGCGATGATCGTGCTCTAAACGAGGTGCAGCCAAAACTTGCACATGTCACGGTTCAACGAGCAAAGATGTAATTATGCATGCAAGAGCAGCCCCTCAAAGCCACACGCGGTGGCGTTAGTCGCGGTATCCGGCCAACACCCTCTTTTCTAGATCATTTTTTTGCGTTATCCCAGCGAAACCTTGCACAGAGTACACGTGGTCCGTGGAACGCGACTAACCATTATAGCGGCAAAATCTCGCGGAAGTGACGACACATCCTCGCACACGTTCCCGCTCGCGGGTGTATATGGAAAGCCAGCACGTACATACACACGTACACACGCTCTGGGTATGCCATACCGTTCGGCTAACGCGTGCACGGAGAAGACTCGGATGATCTCATGTATCACGAGGGAAAAATAACGTCGGTCATATTTGAAGAATGCGGGGAATCATTCAAATCGTCTCGGTCACTTTCATCAAATTTCTCATTCAAGCAAGTGTACGAGTGGAACGATAAGTCTCACGTAGCTCCGTACGGGGCTTATCGAAAGCGCGCCATGTTGCCGTAGCTCATGGGCGCACGTTCGTAGCGTACGAAGCCAGTAGCACCGCGCAAGCACTATACCTATATATATACGTGACTGCCTCTCGCACTCGGCACACGGCACACGTTTCTCGCCGAAAAGTTGATTTTCCGCCTGGAGCACGAGTCGTGCGAGCGTGGCAACGGCACCCACGACTCGCGCACGACGCTTTCGCGCCTCAACACCCGATCCTTTCGTCGATTCACCCACATTTATCCTTAAAATAGGTAAAAACTCACCTCTGTTCACTTGTAAACGACATGTTCCACTCACAGTCTTGCGACGAAAAGGACGAAATCTTGATTGCGTCACTGAGTCCAAGTCTTCTCGCCAGGGGGCGCGACTTCAGGGCACGCTGAACGCTATCCGCACTCCGCAGCCTAGTAATGAGCGCCAAAAAGAGCGCCACAAAACGAAAACAAATTCTGCTTGGTATTTTATGCCCTTTCGGCCCTGTGATGTTCCAGTAGTCTAAGATGAATTTATTTTATTTAATTAGCCTCAGCTGATACTGCGTCTCCTTCTTCTTCTTCTCTTCACTAGCTCTTTTTTTCCAAGATAAAACAACGAACAACTCTGTACTATACTTTGTAGCGACCCTGCTTTTTTGCTAAATATAATATTATAATTCGGAGTGAATATGTAGATCCGTTATTTACTTCCGCCTCGGCTAACTACTGTTGACGATCGTACAAATTGAAAATTTCAACGCCAAAACGACAAATGTTCGAGCATATATTACGTGGAAATTTCTTTTTATCTAAGGCAGCAGCGTGGCAAATCGTACATCAAAAAATTCACGTTGTCAGCCAAAGTTAATATTTCATACAATCTTGTTTTTTCTTTCAATGTTGGGTATCTGAAAAATATACGAATATGTTATCGGTTTCTATTGGATCGTCAATAAGTCTCGGTGATCGCAAGTAACGCATCATAAAATGCGTGCATAAGATGCCAACGGTAAATAGATGTTATGTAAATCGTTCTTCCAAGCTTGTATTATGATACAAAAGCTCTAATTATGTTTTGATAAAAATAATACGACATCTCTCGAATCATAATATCATATGACAATTCAATGGAATTTAAATACCCATCGTTGAAACAATCACAAAGCTTCTATTGCCCGTGAAGCCTCGAACCACGTGCGACCCTCGATTCTCATGGGAAATGAAATTTAAAAGTTTTTCTTATTTACTTATTAACTCCAAGGTATTATATGAGACGATTGAATTTACTTTTTATTTTTAGATGAATCCGTCGTAGCAAACTCGTGACCGATGATTTTCACTTTTCGACGTATTAATTAATTTTATTTATGCGAATGATTTTCGAAAAATTATGGGTCATGACCCATATAAACAGCTTCTTTTTCTAACGCCGCTCAAATTCTTCGAAGATTTACGTGGACGATGAGTTTGAGTATAGACAATTCTAAAGGCCCAATTTTCGGGTGTAAATTTAACAGCAACGTTTTTCCACGCATGGCAAAAGCTCCTAGCAAGGCCTCGCAATAATCGCTCGAGTGAAGTATGATGTTTTTAATTTGATGCTCTATTCCTTATTATTGTTTGGGTTTGAATTTTTATCTCTAGAAAATGATTAGGTCAGTGTACGTGAAACTATTTATCAAGATAAAAAAATTTTTTATTTACTTATATTTGCTTGTACGCTTTTAAGGCTATATGGAACTGGATTTTGTTGTGATTGAATGTTTACTAACAATTGAGGATCTATAATCGGGATGAACCGATTTTAAATTCCAATTTTAAGGCCAAATATGAAAATAATGTTACGACCTAAATTAATTTTTTCATACTTATTTTATAATTCAAAATAAAATATGTAGAGGTACATATTGACAGATTATAAAGTATCAGAAAAAACTATAACACTAATAAACTTACAATTACATAAATATATCTTTTTTGTACAAATGATATAAAATATATTCTATACTTATTTTCAATTTTATTCGAAAAATTGGACCGAAATTGAACCAATCTTATTGCAACATTCAACAACAAGAGTTGAACACATGCTGCACTAAGTATAAAAAGTTTTTCAAGTCTTTGCTCAACAAACTGACTAATTATACGTTTTGTACGTGAATAACCAGTATTCACATGAAAGCACATCCGAGGATGAGAAACAAAATAGCGATAGGGAAAATTGCGTAAACAGCCATTCTAGGCACACAAGTTGAAACGAGCTTTGAAACGTCATCAAGCTCTTGTTCAATTCCATCTTTGATAGGCACTTCAACGACGACCATATCGCTAGAAGTCATAGTTAACTGGAAAGTACATTCAGTCTGATTGATGCAGCTTCGAGTCACATTTTCATGAAGCAATGACGGCTTATAAATTTCAAAAATAGCATGAATATCATTGGAGACAATATCATTATTGTTATAAAATATAAAGTAATAATAGCCATCTTCTGGTATATCATAAGACAACTGAGCACGTTTTTTCCCTTTTGATAAGAGATGATTCACATCCAAGCACTGATCAACATCATCAAATTTATATTTACTTAAAGTTCTACCCTCGAAACATTCATCTAAGCCATTTTCAAAACTTGAATAGGATTCATCACTGGTGTCATGCTTTGGAACATTTCCTCCATGAACGATACCTTGCCTTTTAAATCTGTTATTAACATTATCAGATTCTTCCATAGCATGGTTATTTTCTTCTTTTTCACCTCCTTCACTGTCAAGCATTAATTGTTTTTTTAACATGTTTAATCGGATTTTGTATTTTGAAGAAGAATCATCATCTGTTTGATTCATTAAATTTCCTTTATCATTTAATTCGTTTAATTTTTGATTTCCTTCATCAAGCATTTCGAGCCTTAACATTCTCTTTTTTAAATGTCTTGGTTTCAAACTTATTTCATCGTGTGTTTTATTTAAATATTCACCAAAGGTATTGACTAAAACTTTAGTAGCATTGTCATTGCGCAACAGTTCTTTTACTGCAGCCTTACTTGTATTTTGACTTAATATATTTCCAGGATTCAGTACATGAGATTCATTGTTTAATTGCATATCATTGTTGAATTTTTCTCCCGAACTAACAACCACACTTTCTTGGAAAGTTATTTTCACCTAAAAAAATTCATTGTATAAAATTCTTATACATTTATAATAAATTTTTTAAATCAAAAATATATACCTGCGGTGATAAAATTCCTACAGTACCAGCTTTTTTTCTATTATGATCTAACATACCGCATGTTGATAGATTCTTTTCTCCTTTTACAAACAGAATAGTAGCCCCTTTGAATCTAAAAAATTATTTAAAAATTTAGAAATAATGAAGCAAGTTTATGGACTTAAAATAACAACAAACCTTGAACAAAATGATAAGATAACAGTAGCTTCTTTTTTAAGATAAAATCCCCAATACTCAAATGTATCATCTGGTAATGTCATACTTTTTTTCAGTCTTATATGTTTACGAAAAGAAGGTTTTTCAGGACGTTCTGAAATTTGAAAAGCATCAAAAGTGCCATTCATTTTAAGGCTATGTTCCTGGAATAACATGAAAAATGATTGTGTTTCTGATTAAAAGATATTGTTTTTCAACATAGTTGCATATAAACTCACTGAACAAAATATTGGTGAAATGCCTGAAGTGATATCTAAAATATCAGATTCTATCACAGTGAACTCTCTATCCTTGAATACGTGCTTCCTTAAGTAGATTGGTAAAATCACAAGAAACGCTGGAAGTACTGTCATCAGAGTACAAAATATTGCAACTCTCTTAATACCTTTCATTTTGTTAATACCTGCAAATCCAAATAATAAAATCATTTATTACAACTATACAAAAATCAAATTATCATGTTCATCATTTTGAAAAGAATGGAAATTATGAAAAATGACAAATACTTTATCAGAATGATGCATTGCAAAAAAGAAGTGTGATTTACCAAAATTAACTTTCTGAAGAAGAAGAATGTCAAATATTTTCCATAAGGTTTATTGCATAAATAGATCTCTTAAATATTTTCCATATATTTGTTTTTAAAGCTAGAGTTTTAAATTTCACTAGCAATTATTGCTTGTGAGACTTGACCATAGGAGATTATTACTGCCTCTCATTTGCTTGTAGTTCATAATATTTGCACTACAATAATTTTCAAAATGCAACTTTTATTATAGCTTCAATTGAGCTGAATTTGTAAAAGGCTTCTCGAAGTTCACTAGATACTTAAAAAAATTTTACAGCGAACCGAGTGAGTACAGTCGACATTGCAGAAGTAAAACCCAGCCATAGTTATTGCCGGACGAGTTGTTTATTGCTTTTATAGACACTGAAAACTATCGTTTGGAAACTAAAGTTTTTCTACTGCTTTAACAAGGCGACGGCCGCCTGAATTTTTTCTTCGACGTCCTGAGCTCGGCATATCATATGCGTTGTTATTCACGCGTGTGTAAACTCTCACTAGTCGGCATTTGGTTATACATGTATTCACACATGGAATTATGTATATGCTATCGATTTTTTGCACTCGTAGCTGCCGTGCAATATTTTGCTAATGAGAAATGTATATATTATGCGTCGCGAGGACTCGGACGTTTGCTCGCATCGTTCGTTAGACTGTCACTTTGCACCGAGTGTTGCCTATTCGGCAAGAACAATTCACGGTGGTATACAGGCCACTATATATATTGCCATTAAGTATATGGGAGATTGCGTGCGTGTAAAACTGCTCTGTGCTCAAACATCGAACCTAGCAGCTGCCTGAGCCTCTCTCACGCAGCAGCCGAGAGATGTTATTTTTTCGCGTGCATGTGTCATCTTCTTGAATTCCGATTCGCGCGTTCTGGCGCGGGAGGTAGATATATATTGCCATTTGCCGCAAACAGTCATGCGCATATACATTGAGCGTGAGATGATAGTTTTTTTTCATACTCAAACCTTTTGTTGATGTGTATTTTTATTTACAATCAAAATTTTTTTCTGAATGTTTATCGTCTGCTAAAAATTCATTAACGAGTTTTAAAGTAGGTATAAATTGATCGTTTTTCGATTGATGCACGCGCGCAAACAGCGATGTAATCACAAAAGTCAATAAGTCGATAATTGTAATTTATTGTATTTATCTCACACGGAAGTATTTTTTTAAAGAGACGATCAGATGTACGTGTGCATGTACGGACTTACTCCTACAAACAATATTTTGGATGTACAAAACGACTTCGCAGTTTATCTTTAGCTAACGCACATACGCGATATCACATTTTAGCACATCTTAGCATTAGAAATTGAAAAAATTATTTCAAAGTATATAATGCATGTGCTTACAATGCGCAGGTGACATTTTAACAATCTCCAATTGGCCTTTGTAAAATATACGACGCATCTGGCATCGCACTGTGGCGTAGCCGGTATCTATCAGATAGGCGTAATATTAATAATTTGTGAGTTACAATTCAATGACAGCTGCACTATATAACACAAACATTTGCACCTTAATTGTTAATTTATTTTCAACTTACACTGAGTGTGGTACAACATATTTTTAAAATGTTAAATTTTAGTCTGTAAGTACGATAAGTCTAGCTAGTTCGAATAATAATTCAGAACTATTTGAAAACTTATTCAAAATTACATTTTTCGAATTTCGATTAACACCTACAGAAGCGGATTATCAACACATTTTTACCTTCTGTTTCTAATTAATCGTTTACACAGTGAATCAATTGATTAATTTATGCGTTCATTGATCTTTATTTATCGTTTTTTAGCATGAAAAGATACAATTACAGTTCAACGGTTTATCGAAACGTATTATTAACACTTGAATTGAACTCATAATGTTTTATACAAAAGACGTTCTTTCTCAATCGTAACTAAATTGCGGTCTTTTATTGCTGTTTTTTTCAAATAAATATTCGTCTCAATCGTTCGTACATTGATTAAAAAAATTCCATTCATCACAGGCACATAATATCGTGTGCACCCGACGATGATTAAAAAGTTGTAGAAAATGTATGCTTTAAAGCTAATTAACTACTGTAAATGGGTGACCTAAAAATAAAAATGTATAGTTATCTAGATTAATGTATCTCACGTTGAAACAGCAATGAATCGAAAAAACAATACGCATGAATGGATTCGAATGAAATGGTGTGTACGGTGCAGCTTTTGATGAATTCGCTTGGGTGAAAGTATTAGACAAATGCACCATCCGAATCTTCGAAATACTTACGATTCAAAAGGTCAAGTGATTGATACTTGTAGGAGCGGTAATAGCCCACTTGACGATTAGACATGTGCATACCAGCGTCCGCTGCCATCGTGTATGTTTCAACTTTTCACACTCTTTCTTTTTTATCATTCAATGAAAATCTAAAATATCCTCAAACTGCGTCTCAGATGTACCGCGTCCTTAGTCGAGTAAAAATTGTTATGAATGAATTTCTAATTCAATGGACAAACAGTGTTACGATGATGTTGAAAAATCAATCTTCCTCTTGCAGACGGCTGGCACTGGTGCACGTTTTCACGTTGAACATTTTTTACAACGCTCACGCATCATTAATGTCGACAGGAAAATTAAAATTACTCGCCCTATTGTCATAAAAAAAAACGAATTATCTGGTTTTGATTCACACATTCGCGATTCAAAGGTGCACCGAACTTATCCGCATCAAAGGTGATATTAAGTAGAGATCGAGAACTCGCGTACAACACTGATTACAAAATAAAAAAAAAAGGTAAAAAAAATAAAAATAATTACATTTATATTTTGGAGCGTATGACGCTCGCGCGGGATACATAAGATCGTTTGACTTGAGACGTTTATAATATGATATATTTGCACCACGACTTAATCGACAAAGTCGCACACACTGCATGTATATTAAAAGTTATTTACTTATTCATTTCGTGTGTGTATATATGTGTGTAGGCACACATGCATCCTTGTATAAACACGACACGCGAGATGATGCGTAAGAACTGATAATCGCTTTTTGCCCAAGAGGTGCCTCACTCGCGATCGATGATGATGATCGCCTAAATTTTTTTTCTGCCCGTTACAAACGAAACCGCGCACGACCCAAACTGATTGGAGTGAACTTGTTTTTTAATGCACAAATTTTGTGTTGATAATACACCGACACACCGCGCGCGTGGGGCGCAATCTCTGAAGCTCCGAATGTGCGTGGCTCAGCCTTTCAACGACTGCGCTAATTTAAGATTCTGATTTCTGTTTCTTTCCGTCTTGTTGAGATACATTTGTGTCTTTTTTATCGCGTTATCGCACCCACACTATTGGGTGAGCATTCAATATTAAAATCTAATCTCAATCTTAAGCAACTTGCGTTTCTGTCTTTTTTGAAAATTGATGAAAAAGCAAGGTAATATTCGTTTCTTACGGTGATATTGTCGATATTACTGTGAAATTGTGTACTTAATTAGCTAAATATTTTTTGTATAAAAACTATTTTTTCTGTTTTATAAAAATATTTTTATTAAGTAATCAGTAATAATGTAATCAGTATTTATAATTCTAGTACCATAGTAGCCTTATAGTATCCATCCTCTGATGTTGTATGTCTTTGAGAAAGATGAAGAGTAGATACTGTAATAGTTCCAAAATATGTGTCTTTATGTTCCTGAGCAGAAAAATTTAAATGACATTTTAGATATATTAAAAAAACTTTTTTTATAATCAGCATAGGTATATGATAATATTACTATTAAAATATTTGTAGCATCAAATGTTTCTTTCTTTCTCCAACTATTGACTTCTGCTTCTCTGGCAAGATAAGCAGTATTCATAACTGTCATGTGAAGCTTTACAGTATCACGTTCTCTCCTACTTAGACCTATTCATTTTAATACATGTAAAATTAAATATTGTGAAAAATTGTAAAAAATATAATAGATTTAATACCTTGATCTATCAAGAAATCTGTAATACCATCTGCCATTTTTTGAAGGCAGCCGCTTTCATCATGAACTTTTATAAATAAAACATTTACTTCACTAGGATCATCATTCATGCACTCTACTCCTTTACATTCAATTATAATTGGACCATTTTCTTCTAATAAGGGTCTAAAATAAAAGTTTAATTCAGATAGTTTTTGAAACAATAAATGCTTAAAGAAACACTTACTCTAAGACATTTTTTTTATACATTTGTAAAGCTTCAATAGCATGTTTACGTTCATTTTCATCTAATAATACCATAAGACCAAGAGTAAGATGTAATTTGTGAGGTTCATTAAACAATTCAGGACGAATCCCCCTCACACCATGGCCATAGTTCTTCAAAATATTTTCTTGAAACCTTTTGAAATTTTCTATTATTTCTGGGGTATTGCATGGTAAAGAGACAAAATGAGTAAATTGAAGTTTTTTTCTAGAAGTCTCAACTAATATATTTATACGATTTCTTGCACGTGTAATATCTCTTTTACTTCTTCCGATTATTACTGAAAAGTAATCAAGTGTTATTAAAAGTGTTGGATAAGAATTAGTTTTTAGAACCAAATTTTAGTTATGTATATAATGAATATATACCAACTTCTCCCGCTTCACCCATTCTAGGTACTGTTATAGTTGTTCTTGTTTCATTATTGAGTCGTTTTAAAGTACTTCCTTTTAGTCCAATAATAAAGCGATAGAAATGACTGCAAAAATTATACAATAAGAATTTTTCTATATTGTTTTTTTTTAAATTAAATTTTAATATTTGCAATACCTATTGAGATGGAAACTGTGTTTAAATCGATTTTCTTTGTAAATTTCAATTTCAATTGGTTCTTCACAACTTTCTTCATTACATACATCATAATCAGGTTCAAAACAAGCTTCTTCTTCGTAAGGTTTAAGATTTTTTCCACGAGACCATGCGGAATTATCGCAAAACCTGTAGCATCGATTCTCTACCCATACCAACTCTGGTTTTAATGTATCCATAACAACGATATTTCAGTAAAATTAAAGAGAACAATTTAAACTTTTAAGATGCACAGAATAATTCTTGACGTTTTTAACATGCGTTTATTCAATGCATTATCAACTGATTAGTTCTCCTTCTCCTTTTTTTTTTTTTTTTTTTCCTATCTTAAAAGGGAGATGGAGAGTAGGGGGCAGCCATGATGAATTTGAGTGGCAGCCATCTTAAGAGATTTTAAGCTATAGGATCTAAGGCTGGCATATAAGGCTGGCATTACAATAATAATTTGAGTGCATCCATCGTAAAAGATTTTAAGCTAGAATTAAGCTAGGATATGAGGCTGGCATTATATTATATTATATTATATAATAGTATATTATTATAAATATAATTCTTTGG